>JAAVUK010000089.1:0-74349 GCA_014899095.1 Fusarium buxicola | reverse complement strand
GGATATAAGACACTTCGACAATAGTAGACGAAGGTGAAGATCCAAGTAACCCTTAGCTCCCAGTCCAGCAGAGCAATGGTGTAACGGGCCGCGGGAGACAGGACGGATTGACAATGATAACGAGGAGCAAAACGGCGACGGAGGTAATGCCATAGAAATAAGAATCAAACTGTCGGCCACGTCTCCACCGAGGAGCCGGGTTGGCGGGATGGAATGAAGGGATGTCCGCCATGTCCAGAGCGATTTGGAGCACGTTTGATGTCTTGGCGATAGTCGAGTATTGTCCAGGTCAAGCCCTGGACGCGGGAGCCAGGCCGGATCAGGGATGGGTTTCCTGCTTATCTGCTCAAACGTCTGACGGAGGATTCACTAGGATAACCCTGATGAAGCATCGCAGAGGCGAATTGCCGGTGATGGACATGGCGAAGAAGCCGTGTCGAGGGGCCGAGGACCATCAGAATGGAGTTGAGCAGGTATGAGCACGTTTTCCCGGGGTCTTCTGGTGGGGCCGTACCACCTCCGACTCCACCGTCAATCCACCGGCTCCGCAGCTTGGGGATCTCCTCCATCTATAATGTGAGCATTTCGTGACTGCAAAGTTGCCTCGTAGCTATCAGACATGGATTGAGCTCCATTATTAATAACCGCTTTGTCGTCTTTGGTTGAACCCTTAGCCTGGAAACATCACCTTATTCTGCGGCTGCATCGGGTTTCACTTCTCCGGTTCTCACACTTGTCTCTGCCTAAAAGTCTTGGAACCAACTCAAATGTTCTCAGTGGACACTTAATTGCTGGACTATCTCCCCCGTCACTTTATCTTCTCCACACTTCCCATACTGGAAGGTGTCCGACAATCGGCTCTGGACCTCAAGACGTATAAACACTCGCGCTCAGAGTCAACCCCACGGCTCGCCTAGCTCCAACATATATCGGCTTATCGCTGGCTAGAGGATTCGGCTCTGCCTCTCCCATTTCATCATCTCATCTTCCGCCTCAAGCTTATAGTCAAATTTTACAACTTGGTTGCGGACGCGCAAACAAACCTTCAAAATGAGCCACGACATGGGCAACATGGACAGCGGCGGTGCTGCGTGTAAGGTTGAGGTAAGAATTCCCAAAGAGATTGCAGACATAGACTTTGGCTAAATCATTTCTCTTAGATGCTTTGGAATTGGAACACTATCGATGCCTGCTTCCTCGACAAATCATGGCAAATCAAGAACAAGGGCATGATGGCCGCCACCTGCATCGGCGTCATCCTCCTGGTTGTTCTCGTCGAGTTCTTCCGCCGCATGGGCAAGGAATACGATGCTCTCTTGCAACGGCAATTCCAGCGCCAGGCCACGACTCACAGTGTCGCTCTAGCTGCCGCAGGCTGTACCGGCGCCGTGATGCCCACACGCCAAACACTCACTTACCGCGCATCACCTCTGCAGCAGCTAGTCCGCGCCATTATTCACGCCTTGACATTCGCCGGCGCGTACATCATCATGTTGCTGGCTATGTACTTCAACGGTTATGTCATCATCAGCATCTTTATCGGTAGCGGCTTAGGCAAGTTCTTCTGTGACTGGTTGGTGGTTAAGATCGACCTCGAGGGTTTCGAGGGCGATGACAGCCACAAGTCTAAGGGAATTGAGGAGACGACGGTCTGCTGCGGTTGAAACTTGCCGTGGTGGTCATGTCGGGCGACGAAAAGTACATAATTGGAAAATTGGGAGCTCCGTTTCTCCCATTATTGCTTAACGGATTTGTTTTTAGCGATACCCGCGGGAAAGGAAACATGTTATTATAAGTCCATGTTAGCGTTGCCAGGAACTGTCATGCTCGTGTAGTGTTTCAACGATAACAACGGTCATTACGCAACTGAATCAGCCCTTGACGGGCCTTGATTGGAGGTGTTTTATAGAAGAAACCAAGAATTACGAAGCATCATGAGACATTGCCTCTGATCTTGGAATGATTTGTCGTACCGAGTGATTCCCTGGGGAACATTATTGCAGCTGAACGCCAACCACATCCCAAAGCCAGAGTCCATAGATACGATCCAGATGAGACCTCCCGAATACCGAACTGCTAAGAACCCCGTAAAGTTTGACAGCCTTACCAAACTTGAGCCACCCGGCAATGACTTCTCAGTACTATTTGGTTACCAGGAACTAGTTAGACTTAACCCCATGCATGATAAATTCCGCTCGCCCCCATGAATCCTCGTGGCGCATCTGAGCTAAGATCCAGATCTTCCACGCTTGCAAGGATCGGAGCACGAAAGGATGCCGTTTTTCGGAACCTCTAATCGATTTGAGGTAGTTGTGATTGGGGGGTCGAACCTGCGCAAGTCCTTGGTGCAGTAGCATGTCAGGGATCTGGATATTGGAAACATCGTTGGTCGGGCATTTATTTGTAGGAAGTCTAGTCTGCCTGCAGCAGTGGAGTACGTACACCACCAGGAATAACTTGCTCATATCCCCCTCATGAACTGGACTTTTGATAAAAAGGTACTCATGAGTAGAGTGAAGAGACAACATAATTGCTTGCCCAAAAGTCTTACCACGATCAGGAGTAAGTTGGCCCAATTCTCAAGGGGGCGCACGAGACGGCCCGTGATGTATCTCTGATTAGATAGGAGATCGAACGTTGCTCGTCCAAGTCAGGGCGGCCTGAGACGAGAATCGTGGTTCATTTCGCCTTCAGGAGCGCACCTTAATAAATACATGCTCAATCCCGCTCCAACAACCTTATGACCTGAGGTGATTTGTTTCAAGGTGGCCCTTGTCGCCGTCAGATAGACCACGCCATAGATCAATCGACCACTTCCCACATCCATACCTGTCAACATACCCGTGAGCCTTGCATGTCGTCTTCGCATCAATATACATCTCGCGACGGGCTACTAAAGCTTTCACTCTTAACTCCTCAACCCATCTGCAACATTTCTGAAAATCTGCATCATACGCAGCAAGTCGTCACAATGTCTTCCTACTCCAGCCTCTCCAGCTTCTCCAGCTCCATTTCAGGATCAGCCTCTAGCTCTCCTTCATTGCCATTCCGCTACCATGTCCCTTCCAGCGACAGCGATAGCGATGGAGAAAGAATGGGAGATGAGATGCATATCATCAGGACGTGGTTCGCGGTGTTGAACGACGACGAGAGATCATCCGCCCTCACTTCCATCACAGAACTGCCAAGCCTGCGCGAGATAGAGCCCATGATCCAGGCACTCAAAGAACGCAAGCGGGACCTATGGCGGCGACAGGAAGAACTCATCGTCCAGCCCGGGACGAAGCCCAAATGGCCTATGCCAGCGTTTCCTCACAACTCTCAAGACCCTAGATGGGTGGCCAAATGGCTTCGGGCGTTGAGGCTGCACAAGTACGAGAAGTGCTTGACTGGAATGTCTCCGGCGCAGGTCTCGCGTCTAAGTGACGAGGATCTACGGCAGCTGGGTGTTGACACTGTCGGTGCAAGGACAAAGCTGCTCCGAGTAAGTATTTCCGAGAATATGGTTAACCGGATCCAAATGTGATCTAACAATACCTATGCAGGCTATCCAGACTGGATGAACATCATGATAGAAACTGCAAGTTCGCCCGCGAGACCGGCTTGGTCTGGCGAATCGGCGATCGCCTCAAACACGACAGCGTCCTCAGGACGACCGCTGCCTCTGGGAACATTCCATTTTCAAGAGAGGGTAGCGAAGAATCATAGCACCTAACAGAGATCCTATCGTCAGGGTCAACACGGGAAGGCCGAGCGAGAGTGTACTCGATAGATGGTGGCCTGAGATCTGGCGGTGGTGGTGCTGATGTGGTTTGACATGGGGAAACAATGGCGTTGGGTTGGGGTGGAGGAAATGAGCTTCGCCGCATCCGGCAAACTACAGCCGTAGACAGCGCTGATCTGATCGAGCTGTCCCGATTTTATATACCTTGTCTCGTACCAAAATGAGCCGTAAGGACCTCCAGGTTATTATCTGAAACATGACATTAAGCGGCAGATCTACGATAGAATGCTTGACTGAGATCGAGCGTGACCCGAATGTGACGCTGAGTGAACGACCCTGTGGGTGAATCACGAGGCTAATTGATTGACCTTAGATGACCTTAGATCGGGACCCTTTTCTTCAGCAAAGGTCACATTTCCCTCTCCATTTCCCTTTTTAGTTTAAGCCGCACTGAAACAAGGTGACAGCGGGTGGTGCATGCGCAACCCAATAACTCAGCGGACCCTCGTCTAATAAGGTAACTCAAGGCTCGACCTCTGAGGCGGTCGCTCGCTCGCTCTCTCGAGTCTTTTGACTCTCAAACAACGACAATGAACAATGGCTGCCGCGTCACCTAAGAGCACTAGCACTCCGAAGCGCAAGCGCGGCGAGCAGCTATGCCTATCACCTGTTCAGTTCTCCTTTGAACTTGACCCATCGTCTTCTTTTTCTTCCACAAACCCCGAGGATGGCAGCAATAGCCCGCGCTCAAGCGTCGCTCACAAGTTCCGTGGTCTCGCGCTGGAAAGTGGGGGCGGGGCAGTCAGCAGCGACGACAGCGATGCTCTCGAGTCCATGAGGAAGCGCCATAGGCCGGATGAGATGATGAAAGATGCGCCGCCAACCGTCCAAGAAGTCGCCGACCTTGATGGAAAGTCTGTGGAAGTAGCTGGGGAACCATCATCAGACGGTTCACGCGAGGTTCCGCGGGACACGGGGGAGGAGAAGCATCAGGTGGCTGAGGCTGAGGCGCCTCAACCGACGAACGGTGGCCTGCATCGCGCATACCCGTCCATTAACCGTCTATCCGAGTCAAAGTCAAGGGTCAAGAAGAGGACCGGCTCACCACCGCTACGCATGAAACGGCCGCTGAGACGACCATTCGACGATGGGGACCAAGAGGAAATGGAGATCGTCGATCCCGTCAGAGCCGCGCTGACGTGGCACGAAGATGAGATCACCATCTACGACCCCGAAGACGAAGATGACGACGGCACCGGAATCAACGGCATTGGTTTCAAGCCTACGCCTGCGCTGGCACAGGCCCGTGCCATGAAGCGGAGGCAGCAGATGGCCGAGTATCGCAAGCGAGAAGAGAGCGACGCACGAGCCCGGCGTAGCCAACGACGACGCCGCGGATCAGGAATCACCATTGGACCTGAGGAGAAGTCTCCGTCGAGAAAGGTCAGGTTTACAGACGCGGATGCTCAAAACGTTGCTATCACGACGGGATAATAACAACATGCATGGCTTATGTTGGACCGTCTTGGGCTGGGAGCATTGAGGATCGATTGGACCATGAGGGACGGTTATCGGGCATTTGCTTGGACGGCTACGCTGGCGTTTGCTATTTTATCAACCTACTATAACGGATTTGCGGCAAAGCTGCATTTTTACCGACGACACTTTTCATGATTTATTTGGATGTTTCATGGGTTGAGAACTGGGGGATGGATGATACATCACAATGGCTTCAACAGTCCGCTTTATACCCTGGTCTCCAAGAGATCACCTAGGCAGCACGGTTGGTACTCAATTCACTTATTGCGCAATTTCGCTCTCCAGAGCTTTCCTTTGCGTCCCGAGTCTTGTCTTTCTACAAGTGAGGATATCTACCTCTAGTCCACGGCTATAACCAAATGGACACCTTATATACTATTACACAATGGTACACGACGACGAGTACCCGGCTCAATGTTCACCAGAACTTATACCAGGGTCTCTCTGATGCCTTCTTCTCTGCCTCCGACCTCGCATGTTCCTGTCTTGCTTCCGCTATTTTCTTTGCCTGATCCCTCCGGTTCTCCGCCACCACCTCGACATGTCGCTTCATTTGTCGGCGCTCTTCGCGGCGAAGGTATTGGCACCATTCGTAGGATGCCATGCTTCCGAAAACAAAAAAGCCGACGGCCCAGTTTGCAGCGCTCATAACGTTTCCTATAAGAAAAAGAAGAAAAAAGGATTAGAACGTTATTTTATGCCCGTAAGTCCATCAAGGGTCGACTCACCTCGAAGGACAAATCTCAAGCCTCCAATACCAGCACCGGATGCAATTCCCGTGAGTAAGCCTTGTCGTGCGCACGGTATATTCGGAACGCTCGTAAAGTCGTCCTTCTTGATCATGGACACAGCTTCCGAGATGGTCGGCCTCGAATTTGTCGTCGTTGTTGCTTCGTTCTGCTCTATCGGTTTCGACCAGACGTGGAGTGTCTTGTCTCCCGGCTTGGGTTGTCCATCCCCCTGATTTGAAGCCATTTCAGGCTACCTGTGTGATGCAAGCGGTATCATGAATGAATGGCCAGCCAGCCAAGTCAGACTTCTCGAGAAGCGAGAAGCAAAGCACATGGGCCGACGGATGAACCGATGACGCTCAAAAGACTTGCAGTCCATTTTCGGGTGGCCCGTGCACTGGGCGTTGCTCCGTGAAATCCATTAAACTACAGTGGGGCTCCAGCGTGTCGCGCGGGCGCGTTTCGACGCGTCTCACGTCTTCCAAATATACCAATCTGGGTCAAGCCTTTCGAGACGCTCTGCCCTTCCACTTTCATTGCTGGCTTCCACGGACACTCCGCTTCGCATTGTTGACCTTTTTGAACCTCACTTACTTCAACTGTCAATAGTTTCCCCTTATTGTTTTAATCTTTCATCTTGCAGGAAGTCGATCTCTTACATGACGATTATCGACTTCTTCACAATATCCTCGGCTCGCTAATCCAATCCCTCATCTCCAGGGGAGCCTCTCCCCCAGGATCCCCCAAATGCCTAACACACGCCTTCGCCGCCCTCAAAAGGGCTTCCGCCGGGGAGGGAAGGCTGCCTACCATGGCCCCCGCTCTCGGACATTCGCGGCCTCTTCCAGGGCCGAGGGCACCTCGGCAGACGAGAAATGGGAGCGCACCCGGTTAGCACATAGCATCGACGAGAACATGGGCTTTGCGCGCTACGAGAGCGGCAAGAAGAGGGAAGGCTGGCTGGTCAACATTCACCCCACATCAATCGAGGACGAACGGATACCCGGCGGTCGAGCAGCAGTCGACTGCTACTTCATCGAAGAAGACGGCTCGACCTTCAAAGCCACAGTAGAATACGACCCTTACTTCTTGATAGCCGTCAAGAGGGGCTATGAGTCCGAGGTGGAAGAATGGGTCAAGAGAGTTGCTGGAGGTGGTGTCGTCAAAACGATCCGGCGGGTTGAGAAAGATGATCTCAGCATGCCGAACCACTTGCTTGGCTACCGAAGGACATTCCTCGAGCTGAGGTTTGCCAATGTCAACGACCTCATGGCCGCAAGGAAAGATATCATGCCCATTGCGGACAAGAACAAGAAGAACCTCAATGCCATGGACGCTTATGCTGAAGTTGCGACGTGAGTTTTACCCCAGGTCCTTGAGGCACAGAGTCTAACACAGGACAGAGCTGCGAGCGGTGACTTTGACCTTTTTGACGATTCACGAGATGATGAACGACACATGAACAATGCATTTTCGGATGCCAGCGACTTTATTGTCGATATACGAGAATACGATGTTCCATACCATGTACGAGTAATGATTGATTTGGGTAAGTGTATCTTATCTCTATGTCTTGACCTCCTTACACGGATTTTTACATGATGTTTGCAACCCAAGTATTTGCTACTTCAGAGCCTTACACAGGCCATGAGACCACTATTCACCTTTGCCCTGATTTAAAATTATCCGCAACCTTTTTCTTACCTTTTTGAAATTTCTTGTCGAACAGTCACTGACTGGAGGTCGCAGATATACGAGCCGGAAAATGGTATTTTGTGGAGGCCAAGCACGGTGTCACCAAAATTTCCCCTAACGAAGGAAGGTCGCTTCCGGCAGAGCCTGTGGTCATGGCTTATGATATCGAAACATCAAAACTGCCTCTCAAATTCCCCGATGCTGCCATCGATCAGATCATCATGATCTCTTACATGATCGATGGCCAAGGGTTCCTAATCACCAACCGCCAAATTCTCTCTGAAGATATTGGCGACTTTGACTACACTCCCAAGCCGGAATATCCTGGTCCTTTCATGATTTTTAATGAACCTGACGAGAAAGCTCTCATCGAGAGATTCTTCCTCCACATCAAGGAAGCGCGACCGACCGTCATCGCCACATACAACGGTGACTTTTTCGATTGGCCCTTCGTGGAGGCGCGAGCAAGTGTCAATGGCATCGACATGTACCATGAGATTGGATGGAAGAAGGACAATGAGGACCAGTACAAATGCAACTACAGTGTGCACATGGACTGCTTCCATTGGGTCAACCGAGACTCCTATCTTCCTCAGGGCTCCCGTGGCTTGAAGGCAGTCACAGTTGCAAAGCTCGGATATGATCCTGACGAACTCGACCCCGAGTTGATGACACCCTACGCCAGCGAACGACCTCAGACTCTTGCAGAATACTCCGTCTCAGATGCCGTTGCGACATATTACCTGTACATGAAATATGTTCACCCTTTCATTTTCTCTCTTTGCACCATCCTGCCGTTGGGCGGCGACGATGTGTTGAGGAAAGGAACAGGTACTCTCTGCGAGATGCTGCTGATGGTGCAAGCATATCAAAGAGAGATTGTGCTTCCGAACAAGTATATTACACCGAAAGAAGCCTTCTGGGATGGACATCTTCTTGACTCGGAGACCTACGTTGGTGGTCACGTCGAGAGTATCGAAGCAGGAGTGTTCCGAGCCGACATTCCTGTTGACTTTGCTGTCGAACCAAGTGCTATCGACGAGCTTCTTAACGACCTTGATTCAGCTCTGAAGTTTGTCATCACCGTGGAAGAACAGAAGTCCTTCGATGACGTGGAAAACTATGAGGAGGTCAAGGCCCAGATTGTTGACAGACTCGTAAAGCTCAAGGAGACACCAAACCGAAGCGAAAACCCCCTAATCTACCATCTTGATGTCGCTTCTATGTACCCCAACATCATGACAACCAATCGATTACAGCCTGACTCGATGATTAAAGAATCCGACTGCGCTGCCTGCGACTTCAATCGGCCAGGAAAGACCTGTGACAGGAGGTTACCTTGGGCTTGGAGAGGTGAATACATACCCGCGAAACGAGACGAATACAACATGATTCGACATGCGCTTGAGAATGAAAAGTTCCCTGGCAAGTACCCTAATTCTCCGATGCGAACATTCCAGGAGTTGAGCGCGGACGAACAAACAGGCCTCGTACGAAAGCGTCTTCAACTCTACTCTCAAAAGGTTTACCACAAAATCCACGATTCTACAACCATTGTGCGAGAGGCAATCATCTGCCAGCGAGAAAATCCATTCTATATCAACACGGTGCGGGACTTCCGTGATCGTCGATACGATTACAAGGGCAAGGCCAAGGAGTGGAAGGGGAAGACGTCGTCCTTGCAGTCTGCCGGTGCGTCTCAGACCGAAGTCGATGCCGCAAAGAAGATGATCATCCTGTACGACTCGCTGCAGCTTGCTCACAAGGTCATCCTAAACTCCTTCTATGGATACGTCATGAGAAAGGGTTCTCGTTGGTATTCTCTAGAGATGGCCGGTGTCACTTGTTTGACAGGTGCCCACATCATTCAGATGGCCCGATCTCTAGTCGAACGACTCGGACGACCTCTGGAGCTAGACACTGACGGTATCTGGTGCATGCTTCCCGCAACATTCCCAGAGAACTTTTCGTTCAAACTCAAGAATGGAAAGAAACTGAACATCTCATACCCTTGCGTTATGCTTAACCACCACGTTCACGCCAAATTTACCAATCACCAGTACCAGACCCTGGTCGACAAGAAGACCTTCAAGTACGAGACGCACAGCGACAACTCTATCTTTTTCGAAGTCGACGGTCCTTACAAGGCCATGGTTCTGCCGACATCAAAGGAAGAGGACAAGAATTTGAAGAAGAGATATGCCGTCTTCAACGACGATGGCAGTCTCGCTGAGTTGAAGGGTTTCGAAGTGAAGCGTCGTGGTGAGCTAAAGCTTATCAAGATCTTCCAACAGCAAATTTTCAAGTTCTTCCTAGAAGGAGAGACGCTCGCCGACTGTTACGGGGCGGTCGCCAAGGTTGCCAACCGCTGGCTGGACGTCCTTCATAGCAAGGGTACCACACTAGCCGACGAGGAGCTGATGGAACTTATTTCTGAGAATCGAAGCATGTCCAAGACCTTAGAGGAGTATGGGTCACAGAAGTCGACCAGTATTACTACCGCCAAACGCTTGGCAGACTTCTTGGGCGAGCAAATGGTCAAGGACAAGGGGTTGAACTGCAAGTTCATCATCTGTGCCCGACCCAAGAATGCCCCCGTCACGGAACGAGCCATTCCCGTCGCAATCTTTTCTGCGGAGGAGACGGTCAAGCGAACATATCTCAAGAAGTGGTTGAAGGAGGAACCCCTTGACACCGACCCTCGGGCACTGCTCGACTGGGATTACTACCTCGACCGGTTGGGCTCCGTCATCCAGAAGCTGATCACTATCCCTGCTGCTCTGCAAAAAGTTCGCAACCCAGTTCCTCGGGTGCCGCATCCTGATTGGCTCCAGAGGAGAATCAACATCAAGGATGACAAGCTGAAGCAGAAGAAGCTTACCGACCTCTTCAAGAAGGGGCCTCTAGAAGACATCACCAACATCAATAGCTCTCGGATGGATGATCTGGAAGACTTTGGCAACAACCTCTTGAAGCCCAAGCCAGTCAGCTCCGCTGTGGCAGCATCTCAGGTCGCGACCACGGTGCAGAAGCGGAAGTCCCCAGAACCCGCAGAGAATCCTGATCCCATGGCTGCTCTTCCCAAGGTCATGCCGAGCCCTTCTGAGAATTATGAGGCGTTCTTGCAGTATCAGAAACAGAAGTGGAAAATTCAGAAACAGGCTCGCATTCGCAGACGACAACTGTTCGGTGACCGAAGAGGCGGCCATGCGGGTAACAACATCCAGCAAACGTTCATGAAACAGGCACATGTCACCTACATGAACACCTGGCAGGTCCTACACCTCAAGACAACCGACACACCCGGCATTGTCATGGCACATGTTCTGATCGATGCCAAGATTCACGTCCTCAAGGTGAACGTTCCTCGCCAAGTCTTCCTCAATCTCAAGAGTAAAGATTTGCCTGATGTTGAGGTGGATGGCTGCGAAGTCGAGCAAGTCAACTACACCCTCCCCAACGGCCACCCGTCCAGTCATCTCTTCAAGTTGACTGTGCCGGAAGACGTTTATTTCAATGACAGCAAAAAGTTCTCATTGCTGTTCAACCACCCAAGCGTGGAGGGAGTCTACGAGAAGCAGGTTCCCCTGAATATTCGGGCTGTCTTACGTCTTGGAAACCAGTGTACCATCGACGAGACGCAGCATGCCGTTCTCGGAAAGGGACTTGAGCAAGGCTTCGATCTTGCAGGCCTGAAGCGACCAGCCAAGACACGGACATATCTTGAGACGTCCCCTCTGGCTTACATCTACATCTCGCACATCACAGCCGGCGAACGCCAAATATTTGGCGTCTTCTCCACGACCAACGATCAAGCCCACGTGGTCATCCTGCAAAAGAACAAGGACTCTGGCCAGGACCTCCCAAATATGACCAGAATGTACTCTGAGATGCTCGCCAGGCGACATGAAGAGGCAGCCGGCACGAACTGGCAGGATTGCTTTCCCTACCAAGCAAAGCTGTCCATCAAGATCACGCAAGTGACGACGCGACGCAAGGCTCATTTGGAGATTGGCGATGTTGTCAAGAAGATGCGCAAGGACGAACCGCGGCCACAAATGATGGTTATCCAGTCGTCGCAACGCAAACTGCTCATCCATGATGTGCCAATCCTCGGAGACTTCCCTGTTCTTCCGCTGAAGTATGATGCGGCAGATAGCTCATTACCACCCTTGGGCTGGCAATCTGTGATTGCTAAACGGCTAGTAGGCCACTACCTCGGCCTTGGGTCATGGATTCTGCATCTCACTGCCTTGGCGCGTTATGGTGATGTCCCTCTGTGCAATCTGGAGCGTGATGACCCTCGCTTCTTGATCGACATCGCCTATGCTCGGCGCCTGCAGGCCAACGGAGTGGTCCTTTGGTGGTCTGCTGGCGCGCGCCCGGATCACGCCGGTTACGAGAAGGACGATCTTCTTGGACCTCTTGACACGGTCAAGATGCCAAACGTCAATAACCCCGGGACCTTTTCATCGGTCTGTATTGACCTGGACGTCCGTAACCTTGCTATCAACACCATCTTGACATCATCTCTCATCAACGAGTTGGAGGGTGCCGATTCGGTCTCTCTTAACCCCGCCGCAGATGACTCGGAGACTCTTGCTTCAGAGAACGCGTTCGCCAATGCCGGTGTTCTTGTCCTCCGCGAAATGGTCAAGGCGTGGTGGGCTGAAGCTTGCCGTGGAAGCACCATGGCTGATGTCTTGGTGCAGCACCTGGTCCGCTGGGTCGAAACCCCCGACTCATTCATGTACGACCGGGCTCTGCACTATTACGTGCAGATGATGTCTCGTAAGGCATTCCAACAGCTGATGGCTGACTTCCGCCGCGTGGGCTCTCAGGTCGTTTTCGCCAACGCCAACCGCCTCATTCTTCAGACGACAAAGGCCGAGGTCGGCAACGCGTACGCGTACAGCCAATACATCATCAAGTCAATCAAGAGCAAGCCGTTGTTTCACTTTATCGATCTGGAAATCAAGGAGTACTGGGACTATCTGGTCTGGTATGATGAGTTCAACTACGGAGGAAAGGCATGCCAGGATGTGGTCGAAGCCGAGGAGCAGACCCTCGAGACCATCATGAACTGGCAGATGGCGACATTCCTCCCCGTGCGCCTGCAGCCAACGTTCCAGGACTGGGTCATCGAGTTCATTCAGCTCATGCACCGACTCAAGCGGCCACAGAATGGAGATCCAGATGCGACGCCGCGCTTGACGCAATTGCCAGGCAAGGGTCTGGAAAACCAAGAAGGCGAGATCATTCTGGGCAAGGCATTCGAGAAGCCCCTAAAGAAGGATATTGTCGGCCTCATCAACAAACAGAAGCGCGAACTGCTCCATCCGGAGCTCGCCGAAGACTACTCGTTCCCTAGTCTCCCCGGATCGCACCTCACTCCACGCAACCCCATCCTCGAGCTCGTGAAGTCCCTCATGCAGGTTCTCTCGCTTGACAAGAACATCACTCTCGAGGCTCGTCTGCTGCGCAAGGATCTTCTCGCATTATTCGAGGTGCGCGAGTTTTCCAAGGACGGTACCTTCGCCAATCCATCTGAGAGCCTACGCCTTCCGCAGGTGTCCTGTGATAGCTGTACTATGGCCCGAGACCTTGACTTGTGCCGAGACGAGGATCTTTTTGGCGAAGGTGCCGCATGGCGATGCGGTTTCTGCGGCACTGAATTCGACCGTGTGGCCATTGAGGAGCGTCTGCTGGCCATGGTAGAGACCTGGGCGGTAGAGTGGTCGACCCAAGACTTGAAGTGCGTGCGATGTGGTTCATTGAGGCTCAACGATTTTATGGAGCACTGTACTTGCAGTGGAGAGTGGAAGGAGGTGGTGTCCAGACAGGATGTGAACAGGAAACTGCGAGTTATGAAAAGGGTGGCCAAGTTTTATGGACTCAGGATGCTTAGTG
Source organism: Fusarium buxicola (assembly GCA_014899095.1). Lineage (NCBI taxonomy): Eukaryota > Fungi > Ascomycota > Sordariomycetes > Hypocreales > Nectriaceae > Fusarium > Fusarium buxicola. The sequence continues at coordinate 60,750 of JAAVUK010000089.1, read as the reverse complement.
ACGTTGTGGAGGGCTTGTATCAGGGCTTGTAAACGGAGTTCAAGGGGACACAGCATGGAGCAGGGAGTTTGAGCTGGCATTAAAGAGGTCATGGCCATATCAGAGGGTATATACATATGCAATAGATTCGATAATTCTTAAACACGGCAGTCCCTAGACCAGAGCCACGGTTTCCAGCTTCTCAGGATCCCAGGTTGGGGCTCTGTTGAGGAAACAGTCCCCAATCAGCTGAAAGGCGAGGTGTCCCACATACTGTGAGGTCGTGTCCCGGCGCAAGATATATGGGCATAGCCCGCCGCTAAGTATAGATATTCGGTCCCGGACTTGGCTTTGCGGGCCCAGGGCGAAGGTGGCGTCCCTTGTCATGAGGATACAGTTGCCCGGGGCTGTCTGCAGGACTGTGCGATGGATGCCAATGACTTTTGGATCCTTCCAGGCAACGTCTGCGGACGGTATGGGTTTGGCGTCTGCTTGGGTTTGACATTCTGAGCAGGGCTGTGTCAAGGACGAGCAGACTGAGCACACGCTCCTCAACTCGAGCGTCATCTTCTGACGATAGTGGTCCTTCCAGTCTGTCGATTCCTCGAGCTGTTCGCCGGAAGACAGGTAGGTGAGAAGATAGACGAGGATAGCCAGGTCAGGGTCGTCGTAGTCTTCTAGCCGACGAGCACCGCCATCCTCTTTCAGGAGAGCCCCGAAGCAGAGCACACGTCCGACTGACTCTTTATGGTCCAAGTATTCCCAGTCGTTTGGAAAGGCTCTGTAGTGGGCAACCCTGAGGTCCTTGATTACGTTGAACAGATTGGACAAGTCTGGGGCGATGGGCTCGGATACGTGGCAGACTGTGGAGCAGAACTGCGATGGTATCTTGAGACAGCTCTCGATCTTTGTGAAGCATCTAACATTAGGCTCGTGGTACTCGTATTGGATTCGGCGAGCTTCCGAGTTCTCCCAGTCCAGGAAGAAGTGAGTGCTGGATATCCTAGCACCAGGGCCAGCGTCAACTCCATGCTGAGATCCAAAGGGGTCTTTGTATCTGCAATTGGCTCCTAGGAGCCTTTTCCACGAAGAGGATCCGGGGGTTTTAACGAGGCGGTGATAGTACTGAGAGGGACTCATAGAGTTTGCAGGTGGATGCGGTGCCTCAACCGAGAATGCGAGGCCTGAGGCATTGTGACAGAGACGGATCTTCCATGCGACATTCTCAGTATCAGGACTCGTGAAGCCATCAGTCCAGTTTGGTACCCAAGAAGGAAGATTGTCTCGCGATTTGGCGACAAGGTCTGCCGACGTTATCCAGAATAGGCCCGTCTCTTGCATGATTTGGAAAGCGACTCTACAGAACAATCCTGCGATCGAGGTATCATAGTTGGTCTTGAGCGTGTAGCCCGGTCCAATTTCAAGTTTCTTGAGCAAATGGGACAGAGCATAGATCTTATCCCTCGGTTCCGACGAGTGTCGGTACCGAAACGTTCGTAGCAACCACAGGAGAGGGCTCCCTAGAGACCGTTGGAAGCAGTCCAAGTCTCGCATCTCGGTGATGGACTCGTACTGCTGCAGGCTTCGGAGCTCGGATATGGTCTTTACCTTTGTGGCGAGGAGATCGATGACCCTTGAGTTTTCCTTGGCCAGGTATGAAGGTTCAAGTGGCCTTCTTGTCAACTCTCTGACGAGCGAGGCAAGGACTTGGAACGACATGGTAACTTGGCCGTAGGTGAGGAGAAGAGAGGCATGGTCTTGAGTTTGAGGGTCAAGGAGGGGCAAGATAGAGCTCTTAGCAAGCCGAAAATGCACAGACACCGCCGATGAGAGGATAATTCAGCCAGTTTGCTGTTCTCGAGCTCTGAGAGAGCGCCGTGGATTTCTTCCCAGGCCGTGTCATGGTCATCCGAGAACTGGAACGCTTCCGAAGGACCAGCTTCTTTCAGGCGAGCCTCGTAGCTGAGGTGTTCTTTTTCGAGAGGATCACCAACGTAGGCTCGAACCTGCGCAGCCCAGCCAAAGATGTTGTTCATGAAGCTGACTTGTTGGCTCTTGTCGGTGACATCCTCTTGGTTGATGCACAATGCATCAGCCCAGACGGTTACCGGGGCATGTTCCAAGCGGATAGTGCGCAGCGCGAGATCGAGGTTTAGGGTGGTGGCCTTGGCAATTCCGTTCAAGGTGACCTCTCTGAGAACTCGACGGCTACCCCAAGTGTAGGAGAGAGCAACGTAGTGGAAGGCTTGGTCTGCTTCGAAAAGTTCTGCTTGAAGGGGAGCGTCCCACTTCCCCGGGAGGAGCCTGATTAAGCGGAAGCGTCCTTCGGAAAGCCTAGAATACAGCTGAGGAGCCATGGCGAGGCGTGTCGAGGTAAAAATCTGAAAAGCTGCTCGCTAGTATTCGGCATTCAAGCATGGTCACCAAAACCTCAGCCCTATGTAGACTATGTATGTATCTCCGTAGCTCTTGGTACCAATCCTGATTCGGCCATAGGGCTGAACGAGAACAGAGAGCCGAGAGTCAAGGCAGACTCTGGTTGTTTGGGGGCCAGAATGGTTCGCCCAATTTGGAGGCCGCCTGACCGGGCACACAAGGCAACCGTCGTATGGTGCTGCCTAATAAAGGCCCCCGTACTCTTCCCCGATTCCTATTGTGCCTGGAAAGTACTCTCACTTTTTTTTTTGCTGCCTCATATCGAGTAAGCCATTGTCTCTCCACCTCCATCATGGACCGCCACCAAAGGCAAAGGCGCAGAGCCCGTCCCTGGCCCGCCAACTGGCACGGCCACGGCCACGCCGGCCCCACAGTCCGGCAGCGGACCGTCCCGGGCATCACAACACCGCCGGGTACTCCCGTGTCAACGGCGACGCCAATGCCAAAGATGAGCCTTTCATCCAGCGATTGGGCTCTTGACTTTGGGTTGCAGTTACAAGGGTGTCCGTCTGAGTTTAGCCATGACTCTTACCGCTCTACGTCTCCCGTCAACCTCAACCTCAACCTCAACCTGGACATTAACCCCCTCAAAGCTCTCACAGACTGGGAACTTTATTCTCCGAGGGAGATGAGCACCATGAGTAGCATCAGTGCCGACACTTCATCCTCGGCGGGCTCGCTACTGTCATCCGTCTCAACTGACGCGGGAGATGCCCTGACCGTTCGAAACGGTCGGCGGTCGAGGGGGCCGAGCCCTTTGGGTCAAGGTGGGCGAACCAATGACTCGACACCCCCTCTCGTTTGCCTCGGGCCTCAATGCCAGCAAGCTTTCACGTCAAACGAGGAACTCAAATCTCACGTCAAGTCTGCTCACACCCATTCCTGCAACTGGGCCGGCTGCGACCAACCGAGTTTTTCCACTCGGCATGGGCTCATCTACCACGTCAAGGTTGAGCACCTCCTCGTCTGTCCTTCACCCGGCTGCACAGAGTCGTCATTCCAAAGTGGTCGTCTTCTTCAGTCTCACATCATGCTGGCACATCCAGACGACAGAAAAGACGACGCAAAGGAATGGCAGCTTCCAACTCAAGCCCACGACATGAAGCCCGTCAAGAAGTGCTCCCCCCCAGAGCCATGCCCCTCGGCTGTTGACCCCATCAGACTCGGCAAGAGAAAGGAGAGGGATGCCGAGATGGAAAGACGCGTCGTCCTCATCGACGTGAAGCGTAAATGCCAGGACCGACTGCGCAACGTTGTTGAGAAGAGGGCCAAAAAGAATGCCGGTAAGTCCATCGAGTCTGTTCTCTCAGAACAACTCAGGAAGCGAACCAGCAGCATACTTCACTCGGCAGGTATCTTTCTCACCTGGAAGAATTGCACGCTGACAGCCAAAGGCACACCACGCAGTGCAGATAGTCCAACCGATCTCGTCCGAGGAAGAGCATCTCGGCTCATCGAAACGACAAGTTTCCCACTCGTGTTCGAGCATGCCATCCTCCCTTTCCTCGCCGAATATCTACCCACATGGGTCGGGCCTCGTCATGTTGTCAGCGTCACCCGAGGCAAGACACCACAGATGAAGCGCATCTGCATCATGACTCCCAAGGCCATCTCTCGCGCTCGCAAGATGATCATCGCCAGCCACGTCCAGGACCTCATTCCTGACAACTTTGAAAAGCTCGTTACCTTTGTCTTTACTAAAGGCGAGATCAAGCGCACAGCGACATGGGCCAGAGGCCTCGGTAGAGATCTCAAGGACGACATCTGCACCGCCAGGAACCCCTATTTCTTCCATGACCCTTGCATGGGCGACAGCATCGGCGTTAAAGGCAACGACGCCTTTGACGACAGCACCGCTACTCTAGGTCCATGTCTCACTGTCGGAGGCGGCAGCTTTTGGCTGGGCAACTTCCACCCCTTCATGGAGGCGTACCATCATCTTGCTCAAGTCCAAGTCGAGCATCCGTCTTTCCAAGACCGCAAGCGATGCATGTCCGAGGGCCACGACGCCATGGCTCAGGGAGTCAGCTTCAGACTCGGCAGCCTCGAAGTAACGTCCGGGCTCAACCTGAAGACAACTCGAATCTCGCACGATCCGTACTGGGAAGAGTATGACATTGACAAGCCTCTGATCGTCACGGATTGGGCGCTTATCGCTGCCCGCACCTCGCAGGCCAACATGCTGCGTCGCTTCCCCTCCTCTGAGACGCAACCTCCAGTCCGAGAACCTGTCGTCACCTCCACAACTACCATCGTGCCAGGCGCCGATGTCATGTCCAGCGGTCGAACGTCTGGATTCCAGCGCGGCCAGATAGGCGAGAGTCCCGCATACGTCGCGGGAGACGAGAATGGAACCCAGAAGGCTACTAGAGAGTGGTTCATCGAGGAGCCGTACTCTCAAGAAAACGAGGACGACTGGATCCGCGGTGGCATCGGCGTCAGCGGTGACAGCGGTGCAGCTGTTGTTGACTCCAATACACACGCCCTCATCGGGCAAGTCTGGGGTCGAAATCATTACTGGGGTCCTGGACAGCGGGTCACCTACTTCACTCCCATTGCGGATGTCTTTGATGACATCCAGGAAAAGTGCGGGCAGCAAACACGCCCCCAGCTTCCGCAGCATCGCGATGAAGCAGACTGTTTCCCCTTGTACCCCTCGTGCAGAACTTGCTTCGACTTACACACGTATCTCACAAGTCGTAGGAGTTCGCGAATATCAATGCAGAGCATGATCATGGGCGCGGGTGACGGCGACCAGGACCTCACCTCTATTGGGGCTGTCTCAGAGCTAGCTACGCCGATGGATTACCATCGCTACCCGGGGATCGAGGAGGCTGGATCCTCCTTTAACGGCATCGCCTCGCCAGCAGCAGGGCCGAGCTGCTATCCCGGAACGCCCATGATAGCGGACGCAAGGAGCCCGTATGCAGCTGAACTGGACCTGGACGACCTGTACGAGCCTGGATTTGCCGTCCCGGCTCAATCGCGTAAGAGGAGGATATCTACTTTAGCCGTTGGCCCAGGTTTGGAGAGACCGAAGAGGCAGAGAGCTGGTGGATAGGATCAGCCAGCGAAGCCCCTCGACATCTTCTTTGCTCTGGCATCACGGCGGTTATGATTGGCCCGAGATCCCTTGTGAGCTTCCTTATTCTTCCTGGCCGACTCCGTCTCCTTCTCACCCGTGGGTCCGGCGACATTGCCTCCTCTTCCGCGACCACGCCCTCGTCCTCGTCCACGGCCACCTCTGGACGATCCGCCATCGGGATCACTCCCTTCCTCCCCTGAGCCTGCCGGAGATGCTCTCCAGGATGTGCGCCCCAGTTGGACTTGTTGGCCACTAAAGGCATACTTTGCCTCTAACTGTCGTCTTTGCTGGGGATTTCTAACCAGCATAAGTGCCCATCCCTCGATGGCTTCGTCGGTCATGCCGGTCTCTCCTCTCAGCTTCGCTCGCTGGTTGCCTCTCCTGGTAGCTGCGTCACGGTCAAACAGCTTGGCGTCCATCTGGTACGCCCGGAACAAGGCTTCCTCATTGCCGTCATTCGCACCATCGGCTTCTTGGTTGGTTGCATCAACTGTGCCACCCACGTCGTCGGCATCATAGGTATCGTCACGCTCGTCATCATCAGAATCAAATGCCGCCAGAGCAGAAAGAATGGCGGACTTGTTTGGTGCGTTTGTCTTATCCCTGAGCATTTCATCGGCGCTCTTCACGGGCTTCTTGCCGAAGGAGATCTTGGAGACGTCCAGGGCGAGGCGATCAAGTTCGTCATCGTCAAAGACATTACGTCGTGTTGGAACTTGAGGCGGAGTTGACCGCGGTGCAAGATCCGTATGTTTGGGCTCAGCATGTGAGGACCTGAATATGTTAGTGCTAAAAAGAACGGGAGTCTGCGCATTAAGGAGACGTACAAGGGCTCGCTGCGGTCTGCGTTGGCCAGATGAGGAGGTAGAGTCTCACTCAGCAGATTCGCAATCACTTGTTCCACATCCTCTCCATACTCGTCTAGACACTTTGACACAAACCCTGATCCCAAGTCGGGGAATAAGTCCTGGACCTGGGTGATCTGACTCATTCGATGAACATGCATATCGACGTCCACTTCGTGCTGCAGCTCTTTGCCCTTGCCTTTATCAACTTTTCGTCTCACCAGGCGCTTCGGCCGTATCATGACGCCCTTCTTGAACCCTTCCAATGCCGTAATCCGCTTCTTCAAGCTGTCTGTACCAGATCCAGAATCTTCGGCTCTTCGTAATAGTATCCTGAGCAGGGGAGTATTTGTGACAAGCTCTGGAACAAGCGAGTCGTTGGCGTTGAGAGGGCCGGCTTTGTGAGCGTCGGCCGCTTCCTTGAGCGCATACAGCTGATCGCTCAACATGGACCACTTGGCCGGCTCGGCGTCTATCAAGCCAACTAAGCACAGGTAGGCCGTCGTCACAATTACCTTCCGCAGGGGCGGGTTCATGACACGGAAACACACGACCAGTCCATCGAGAAAGTCGGCTCCGGCGAGAAACAAGGTGCAGGCATCCGGTGAGGCGTGCAGCAGATGGTTCAAGCGTATGAGGCGGGCCTCAACGAGCCTCAGATCGCCCTTGATGCCAGCGTCCAGTTGCGGAATGAGCTGCTTCTTCAGCGCTGAGAGGGAAGACTCGAATGATGTGGCATGTTGCTGGAAGAGCTGTGCGATGAGAGGAGCTGTGAGTTTCTGGGGAAAGATCCTTGCAACGTCTGCTAAAAACGGGAAACCCAGGAGCTGTGGTGGGGGTGAGGCGGTGAGCACGCGAGAAGTGAGCTGAAAGACTGTCCTCAAGAGTGTTGCTGAGTGTGATGCTAGGATTGTGAAGCCCGCCTCAGCCGTCTCCTCAGCGAAAGTAGCTAGAAAAGTCGCGATGGAGTCGTCGCGCGAGAGGGCAGCTTTAAGCTCTTTGTCGGATAGCGCGAGAACGGCACGACAAAGGGATATCCAGGCTTCGAGTAGAGAGTCCCATTCGCTGGTAGAAAGGTGTTGTCGCCATGAAGACTGGGGGAAGGCTGCGAGAGGCGGGAGAGAGGCCATGACGGAGAGAGTATGGCCCAGGTTGTGCGTTTCTTTAAACCTTCGTTATTCTTTGAGATGATGCGACGTAGATGGGTAAAAGAAGAAGTGTAAGATTTTGAGGGGCAAGAGGGCTTAGGGAGATGCTTATCTTCATAAGTCGCTGCCCATGCCCTTAATGAAATATCGTCGCTAAATAATCACGACTACAGGTAGGTAGGTAGGGGCGTCGTTTGCATCGCCGGATGAATCATCTGAAAGTGGATGCTCTCACCTGCGGGCTGATGAGGTCAAAGTGAAGGAGGTACAAAGGTCTTTGGAGCTGGTCCCAAGAATTACAGCCAATCGGAATTGCAGGTTCTGCTGGCGCTTTACCGCCCACGGATTAGCTTCTCTTCCCTATCAAGGTAGGTATGCTCTGCTTACTCTCATTCTGTACTGGAGACAAAAAAAAACACAGGAACAGCACCTTACGCTATAGGTAGCCTCCTCCAAAAACATATAAATTTAGGAAGAGAAAGACTATTCATCAGCTTCTTATCTCTGAAACTGGTTAAATCTTATACATCCCGCATTATCGGTAATCATCATCCTCAACGCCAGTGAATGCACAGAGTCCCTAATATCTCTTGAAACATCCAACGCCTGCTCCTCGTTTCCGCCTCGTTTTCCAACACATAACACACACAAGTCGCGAGTGACTGTCCTCCCTAAAAGTCCCATGCTGTGCATTCTCTCGGCGGCGGTAGCTCCGGCATCAAGCCACCCTCAAAGTTGCCTGTCTGTGCAAATGCCATCCACTGGGCCTTGGATCTATCGTCGTACTGCTCAGGAGGTAGTTCCGTGTCCATTGAATATCCTGGTGGGCCATCTGGGAACCATATCCGCCTCCATGTCCCGTCGAATTCTCGAATGCCTGGTTTGTCATCCTTGTATGTAACCGGTTTTCCTTTGAACATGGAAAGTCGACCGCCCATGCCCTTAGAGCTATAGCTCTCAATTGGCGGATGCTGTCTGCTGCTGTTGGGCGGGTATGGGCTACCAGACGGTGCGGTGGGTTTCTGAAGCTGGCCTTCGGAAAGGGCAATCGCGGCCGCTGGCGCTGCATTCGAAGGCTGGCCGAAAGGATTGGCTTGCGGTTGCGAGGGCTGGCCAAACGGATTACTGGCTTGTGGTTGGCTGTTTTGCGATGCAAATCCATTAGATTGCGGTTGTGAAGGGTGGCCAAACGGACTGTTCGTATTTTGGCTTGGCCCTTGGTTCGCAGACGCGAAAGGACTCGGGGCTGCAGGCGCATTTGGTTGCTGGCCAAAAGGCGAGAGTCCCTGTGACGGTAGTGCAGGTTGTGACGGTTGACCGAACGGGCTCGGCCCAGCGTTAGCCTGGTTGTTGTTCGCAGATGCAAATGGGCTTGCGTTCTGATTGTTCGCAAAGCCACCACTGGGGGCCCCGAATGGATTCGAAGTCGAAGCGGGCGCATTATTGTTGTTATTCCCTATAGATGCAGATGCAAAGGGACTGGGGGTATTGTTGATGTTGGCCTTGGCCCCAAAGGGGCTAGAGTTTTGGCCAAGCTGACTAGCTTGACCAAAAGCACCGGGTTGCGCATTTGGCTGTGACGGCTGCCCGAACGCTGGAGTTCCAAACGCGCTGGGCTTTGCGCCAAGAGCTGACGGTTGTCCAAAGGCTGAAGGCTGCGACGGCTGCCCAAAGGCCGAAGGGGTCTGAGATGGCTGTCCAAAGCCCGAGCCCGAGCCTCCCTGCGGCGGCTGAGATGGTTGACCAAAGCCAGAGGGCTGTGGAGGTTGCCCGAATGCTGGTGTCCCAAAAGCATTGGGCTTTGCGCCGAGAGCTGACGGTTGACCAAAAGCACTTGGGCCAGTCGGAGCGCTGCCTCCGAAGGGCGAAGAAGTGTTGCTGGGAGATCCAAAAGGGTTGGATTGGCCCGAAGACTCGGCAGTTGTAGACTTTGGTCTCTTCCCGACAAGAAACTCTCCGAAAGGAGCTCCTTGCGTTCCTTCCCGGCAAATATCTTGTCGGTTTGGGTGCTTTGCTTCGGCTCCGACGATGAACTGGACAGCGTCTTTGGCATTCCGGGCAGCGTTGTCCATCTGCTGTTGTGCATTCGTGTATAGCACTTGCGCTTCGGTTAACTGCTGAGATTAGCTTCTACTGCCACCGGAGCAGCGACAGGGAATGCGCTCACTGCTTGCTGCTCATTTCCTGAGGCCTTGCCCATCATGAAATGCAGCCGCAACTCCTCAAAGCTTTGTTCACGGGGATAGCCTCCAAAGAGTTGCTCGGGAGCGTCGCGCCCTGGGGCATACGCGGAGAGGATCCATTGCGGTAGCTCGCTCGTTAGATCGCGCTCGATGGCTTCGACTGTGATGTTGTACTTGTCTGCCAACTCGTTAACGCTTTGATTTTCGTTGAGTCATGCCGCGAAAGGCGTACCGGCCTGGCTCTGGCTCTGGCTCTGGCTCTGGCTCTGGCTCTGGCTGCTGCTGCTGCTGCCTCCTAGAGCTCCGAAGCGATTCGACGGTTGATTTCGATTATTAGTATTGGTATGCTCGAATCGGCAACCACCTATGTCAAGTTAGTAGGTTAGATCGTAGAATTCCGGCTTCAACAAGCTGCGATAGAGAACGTACTGCCGAACTTGCAGTTGCCCTGTTGGAAGAATTTACACACTGTCATCTTGGATGGGGAGATGCACAATGTCCTGTCAATTCTTTGGCGAAAAAAGTCGGAGTCGCCTAGATTTGGTCTACCTCATGACCAGAAATTCGTTCAGGCGCCCAGGCAAATGTGCCCGTTGGAGGGGCTGATGAAATGTGAGAACAAAGCGAGGTTGGAGTGAGGGAAGCCCGGAGGAGCTCTCAGCCTTTCCAGCCTCGTTAGGTTGGCGCGGCCTAAATTTAGGGACTTTTGCGCGGTCTCAGACGCGATCCTCTAGTGGGGCCTCTGAGCGCTAACTTTACCTACTGTAGGCTCGTTTGAAGACCGCCTGTAGCGTAGCGTTTACTTCGAGCAATGATTCACTGAACTGATTCCACATCATTCAACTACGGATACGGTGCCTCAAAAAGGCCTTGATTTGAATAATTCCAATTTGCACTGGTATGTACTTAAAGTCATTTTAGTCATTCAAGTGTTCATCATGATAAAACTCAGTGCCCAAATCCTATCCGTGCCTCCACATCGTGTGTAGTTAGGTATCCGGCCCAAGGGTTCATCTCGGTACACTTGCTACTCTCCTCAATCATCCAATATTAGCATCCAATATTTGACCTACGACGACACATGCTCGGCCCTGCGGAACTCAATCATGGGGCCACTCTTGGCGCTAGTAAATGTGTCAACCAGCTGCATCTCCGTCGGTCGATGTCGCCCCCATTCATTGCTAGGCTTGCCCTCGGCAGGATCCACGATACCAATCGCCTTGCGCATATCATACAGGTGCATGGTGCGAGCAAGAGTGTTGGTCATCTCGACATAGGCCAGACCCTTTCCGATGCAGCCTCGAGGACCGATGCTGAACGGGCAGAATGCGCTCGAGGCCAGAGCCACCTCGTCCTCGGTCGTCTTCTCGCCCGTCAGGGGGTTTTCGGTGCCGGCGAGCCATCGCTCGGGCACGTACTCATACGGCGAAGGGAAGTACGACTCGTTGTGGTGGATGGTGTAGTGCGACACGCCGATGATGGTGCCTTCAGGAACGGGACGGCCCTCAACGGTGATGCCACCGGAGAGCACTTCACGGGGGAGGATGCCGCCGACAGAGGGTGAAAGACGCATGGCTTCGTCGATGCAGGCGCGGAGATACGTGCAAGATGCCAGAGCCGCACCTTGGCAAACCTCCTCGACGTCGTTGAACTTGCTTCGGATCTCCTCTGTCACTCTCTTGAGAGCGCGCGGGCAGCGGACGAGGTAGAACAGGGTAGCAGCCATGGCAGTGGACGTGGTGTCAGCTCCAGCGATGATGCTATTCCCAGCTGTCAGTCTGAGTCTTGGTTCAGCTTCTGCACGTCTACTCACAGCAGGTTGGATTCTCCCCAGAGCTCGGGAGTGCTGAAACCCTGGCCAGTCTCGGGGTCACGGGCCTTGAGGAGGTAGTAGAAGAAATCGCGACGATCCGTCTCCTCGCCGAGCTTGGTGCGGTCCGTCAGCTGGCCCTTGCTATAGGTCATGTAACGAGCACGGCCAGCTGCGAGCCCGGGGAACAGGACCTTGTCCAGCTTGAGCTTGTCGACAACGGGCATGGTTCCGCACTTTGGCCAGTCAGCTTCCGAGCTCTGTCAAGGGCCAGGAGTAATACTTACAAGAAGGTGCCGTGTCGTGGCAGCCTCGACAAGCTCTAGGGCAAATCGGTTGGTAGGGCTTTCGAGCATGTGGAAGGCCTTGCCATAGCACAAGTCGCCAAGAATATCCATGGCAAGATAGTTGCACCAGTCGCTCATTTTACGGGGCTTGGTCCAACCCTTGGACTCCTCAACAGAGCCATCCAGAGCTCCGATCTGCTCGCAGAAGGTACGGACGTTGTTCAGGATATATCGTTGCATCTCTTTCATGGCGCTCTCGGAGAAAGCCTGAGACATGACTCTGCGCTTACGGGCATGGACTTCCTTGTCGCGCGTGTTGTGCGTGTTGGCAGTAGGGTGGACAAAAGCATTGTAGAACTCGGCCTTGCGGACGTTGGTTTTGAAGCCGTAGATCTCCTTGAGAGCCTTGTTGGAGTTAAAACAGAGCGAATTGGGGCCGAAGCGAACGGCGGGGCCGTATTTCTGGTGCATGCGCCAGAACTCGAGATGTCTGTCGCCCTTCCAGGCGTGGTAGAGCTGGTAGGCATCCGTGATCTTGGCGATGAAGGGGCCGGGATACTTGGCCAAAGGGTGAAAGAAGACTCGGTATACAACGAGGCCGACGGTCTAAGTGGCTGTCAGTTTCCAATACTCGCCAGTCTCGCAACAGCATTCTCCCTCGAGAGCCGTCTTCTGGATCCTACAGTCGCAGACTTGTCTGGGCGGGATTACTCACGTAGAGCACTCCTCCTCCAACTATCAGCCCCAAGTAAATCCACAAGTGTCCCAGGTCAAGCTCCATGTCGACTTTCTTTCCTTTACACGAATCGGCACTGAAGTCAGACGAAAAAAGGTCGAGGAGGTGAGTTGAGCGAGACGGATGTCCCAGAAGAGTGGGAGAGCCTGAAGACAAAATGCAAAGACCAAAACTACCCGTGACCACCCTCTTTCGACCTGTGCCTCTGATTTACTTCTTATGTTTCGTTCGTTAGTGGACAATGGACGGCAAGACGCTCTTAGTCGGCTTGTGGCGGCACACGGAGCTTGTCGATGGCTACAGTTTCGGGGTTGGAGGGGTGAAGTGCCGAGGCGGCTAGGTTCGGATTGGAAATGGCGGAATTGCGACGGGATGGATCTTGGGGAAGGCTTGGGGGTTTGAGATCGCGGGGAATATGACGGGGGCAGCTATTGGAGAATTCGGGGTTTCTCTATTTTGCTTCATAATTGCTGTCGCTTTCTGGGGGTGCTGCCGGTATTTGAAGGTTTGTATGTATTATGTGAATGTATGTATGTACTACACTATGTCAGCATATTCCCAACACGAGCCTCGGGGCTGGTTAATGTCACAGTGACGAAAGATTGCGTATCATGTATCATTCGTTGGCTTACTCCAAGCCATAAAATTACCCTACCCAATTCAGTGAAGCGATTCTTGGCCTCCGTTGTTCCGAAGGTCATCTGCACGTTTTGACTTCCTCCTAAGGCACAATCAAACGCCAATCCCTCCTCCCAATCCCGCCTCCGGCTTACCCGTCAAGCCCGTCGCTGGAAAGTCCGACACTGGCACGAGCTGTATTATGACAGTAGCATTGGTTATTGTCATTAGTGTTCCTATACAAAGATATCCCCCCTTCTTTATGCGGGATCCACGCCCACGTTCCTGAACGCGTCTCTTCGGCCGAGGCTCAAGCACAGCGGCCATGTCCCCGTCCTGCGGAACCAAACGTTTCCTACTTTGTTTGGCAATACGTAGCAACGGCTCATATACCTGCGTCATCGCCGAGTCCCCGATAGTGTGCGGTTCTGGCCGCGCTGTGGGGATTCGGGGCAGGGCTTGGATCGGGGCTTCGGCCGTTGGTAGTCGGGAGTGGGGACCAAGCAATGCCGGGTTTCCCTTTGCGGGCATAAAATAGCTTGGATGCCCCCAGCCGCATCTTTGGCTGATTTCATTGGCGGCTCGCCGAGATGATACTGTACCGGTAAAAGGGCTTTTTGCCATGATGCCATGCACACGGTGGTCAGCCGCTGACAGGTTAGTACTGAACTTTGGGGAATGCTGAGGACCATGTGATGCCTGTTGTAACTCAGCTACTGTACAGTATCGGTAATACACTCTCACCGCCTGCTCCTGCTGCAGCGTTAAATCTAGAACACGAGTCTTCGAGAGCAAGGAAAACACTCGCGGAAACAGCAGAAAACTAAAATGCCACAGGAACAGCTGCAAATGCTCCAAGTGCGGTCTTAGACAGAACACTTATTGGTTGTTGTGTGTTACCCTACAGCACCGTGTTCGTCACAATGGGCTTTTGTGCAAGTGCTTCTGAAAATCAACATCCGATCTGGAAGTATCTGCAGTTCCTTTCATATTTCAATGCGAATTAATAAGTAAATACTAAGAAAGTATATTGACATAGTAACATAAAGCTCGTAGACTTCGCGACCTTACATTGCTTCCTCGTGCAACATCGTCCCACTTGATCAAACCAATCATCCATCATAGAAGAAGATCAAGACATAAAACGCCCCTGCTTCCGTAGCTGAAGCCATTAGTTGAAATACCTGGGCTCATTGAAGACATGGTATCTATGCTCCCGCACGCCCTCGCCACGGAACATGGCTGGGAACCTCCATCCCTTAGGCACCTGGGATTCTTTCACGCGGCGATTGCGCTCCTTCTCCGGTTGAGCCTCTAGCTTTGCGATCTCTTCTGTCGACTCTGGGATCTTGAACTTGGCGACCTGCAGCTCTGTATCGGTGATGGAGCTGCGACTGACGCGTGCGTAGCCTACGCGCTTGAGACGCTTGAACAAAATGTACTCGCACCAACGGTCCCAGTCAGACGGGTCCACGTCGTTCATGCCCGACTTCTTGCTGACGTAGGTGTTGTAGTTGCCCTTCTTGGGCTCCGTGACCAGGTAGCTGAGCAGGAATGCTGGTCGCGGAGTCGAGCCCATGAGCTCGGCGAGATAGAGGGACTGAAGACGCCGGTCCTCCTCGTCCTCTTCTTGTCCCGAGTGGAAGACAAATACATCCACGAGTTGCCCGTAGACGTCCAGGGTAGCATGGATGGCAGGGGCCAATTCGCCAACTGGACTAGGCAGGAGATGGTGCGTGGAGTTCAAAATAGGGAACTTGGACAGGAGAGCAGCACCCCAGGTGTGTTTGTTGGGGCCCGGACCGTAGTCAGCATACATACCGAGATCCTCGGCGAGGAACTGAGTGGCATCACGGTTGCCCATGATGATGCGCTGATTGTCCGACTCGAGGAGACCAATCACATCAACCTCCATCTCCTTGATCAGATCTCGCATGCGGTACTCCGAAGCCCACATGTCGTTGTCGAACGAAAAGTGAATTGTCCAGATGCCAGCTGTGAGGATGCGGTCCTCGGGGTGATGAGGCTTGTAGTTATTGCTAGGGAAGCGCCTGAAGGCGGCAACGAGGAACAACACATTAACGATGATGGCAGAAACGCCAAAGTACTTCCTCTGCTGGGCCGGCAAGGACCTCCTGGACTGTTGTCGCTCAGGAACCGAGGCGTTGATGCCGAACACACCCACGCCGATGCAGGTCATCATAGTAATCATGATCCAGTCAGTCTGTTCACGGACGAGCTGTCCACCAGGAACAAAGGCATAGGCCACGACCCAAACGTGGAACAGAACCAAGAAGTTGTAAATGAGGAAGCCAAGACCGAAAGTCGTCGCGGGGTTCGTCTTAGCCGCATGCGTGAGCATGGGCACAGAATAAGCCATCAGGTAAGCGGCAAGCGTGAGAGCACCATAATAACCGACCCAGTGGCTGAACAAGTAAAGACCCATGGCGCCGGCAGAGCCAACGATGAATATACCCCAGCTACTTGCAAGTCTAGGTTGCCAGAGCCCACTGAAAAGACCCAGCGACATTGCAAGAACGGTGAGCCAGCCGTGAGTAGAGGCTTGGGGCCCTCGGACAGGATATCCCTCCCACCCCCAGAGAATCATGGTGCTGGTGTCAGAAAGCAGTGAATGGAGACCGAAGAAAAGCCCACCAAGGCCGAGAGAAGCGAGGAAGCTCGAAGCGCCTTTGGCAGGAACAGTATTGAGGCCGACGGTGAGAGGGGCCTTTCGAGTGAAACGAAGCGCGGCCAGGACGCCAAGCACAAGACCGGTTTTGTTCCATCCGCCGTTCGCTGCATGCATGATGGGCCAGATGGGGTTGTTAGTCCACCACGCGAACTTGGCAGTAGACGAGAGGATTAGACCGATCATCCATCCGAGAACCTTAGACTCGAGCCGACCTTCGTGGACAGACTCCGTATAGAGGGTGCCGGCCCAGCCTAGACAAGACATAAACACAGCAAAGCCGACGGTAAAAAGACGAACGCTGGGCTCCTCGACGAGGAAGGCCGCGATGCCTGCAAGGGATAGGAGGTGTACAGCGCGGAGATTGTTCACCACTAGAGAGCGCACAGAGCGATTCGCAAGTAGGAACGGCGAAATAGTGGTCATGACGAGAACCTCGTATCCAGAGATGCCCATATACCAGAGCGGGAAGTCTGTTTCATAGTCAGGAACGCAGCGTAGGATTTAATGACTCAGGCACTTACACCACACCACAAGCCCTAGACTGGTCAGAATCGTCCAGAAGATGTACTATGATAGGTCAGAAATGTGCCGGTAACAGCTATTGGATTGAACCTACTCCATGGTAGACTTCGGCGGCAATATCGAGAACCTCGGGCCAGCTGAAGCGGACGGCGAAGACACCACCCGTAGCCTTCTCCTTTCTAGAGGTTCATGTTAACGACCGTTCGCTTCGGGCGCTGGCTAAGTACTTACTCCTTTTCCAGGACGGCAGATGGGACGGACGATCGGGTTTCACTGCAACAGACTTAGACGATGGCCTTCTAACATGTATATTGCGCAAAAAGGCTGTTTCAAAAGCCGAAGACTATCTGGGAAGCCATTGGACGTACCCCTTGCTCGCGCCCTTGACATCTCTGATCACGATATCGAATGTATTGAAATCGAGCGCTGTCACAGCGTCGAAGCCCACATCGAAGAGAATCAAGGACCATTCGAAAAAGGCATAGGTAGTGTAGGCTGAACGACATAATTAGCGGGGCGATTGTGAGCACGATCGACACATCGTCTTACCTCCAGCAATACGGTGGACCTTGTGCTGAATGAAGAAATATACCAATGGGACGAGGGTGCCAAAGAAAGCAGAGGCAAGGTACTTGCGATACTTGATGGCGCGCGGGTTCGCGGGACTGAGGGCGATACAGCCGGCGGTCCACGGGATCGTCGCAACAATGTAGGAAATCATTAGGATGTCGTGCCAATGGTGATCATCCGTAGAAGTAATGTATGTCCATCCACCGCAAGTCAAAGTTCGCAAGAGGCCCATGACAGCGACGAATGTAGGCAGCTTGTGGCCGGGACTGCGCGTAAGGAGATACCAAAGACCGACGAGGGCGAATCGAGGGCCTGCGTCCGTCAGTAACGTGCCAATAGCGCCTGGTCCAAGGATCGCGCACCCGATGTAATAGCAATAAAGATCATGAAGAAGGACCGCTCAGGGTATCGATCGCCAATCGTCGCGGACACCGAGGGGAACCATTCTTGCGGGTAGCCGTAGAACTCATTCTGGACGATTTTGTGGTAATGCAGGTAAACACCAACAACCAAGGCGCTCAGGAAAGCAGCTGGAACAACACGTATCAGCTTCGCGATCAAACCAACCGGAATCTTTGCGAGGAGCGCGCGCAGGGCAACATACTGTAGGCAACGGTCGTGTGCGCCCAACTCACCAAGCTCCCGTTGAAGCTGAGGACGACGCCTGTGTCCTTGTCCTTGTATTTCGACGCCATTTCGACAAAGAGAACGACTGGGTGAGCACTCTAGAACCCCATCCGGGAAATCCGGGAATCAACACTTAAGTATTGAACGACAGAAGGCAGAATCGATTTGAAAGTGGTGAGATTCTCGGAAAACAAGCGGACTTTCGGGGCTTTCACGTTACGTCTCGCGACGTAATTATTGGCAGGTGGAGCTCGTACCGGGATTGGGTTCCACGTTGGAATTAGTCTTGGCCCTAGCGCGCCTCTTCCCGCGGCCGCGGACACCGAGAGGAGAGGGGAAATCTGAGGGGCCATCTCGACGCCATGCTACGAGGCTGAAGGCGCCCCGCTAAAGAGCTATCGATCAGCCAGCCTTGTACGAAAAAAGCGAAGAAAAAAAAAAACTTCCAACACCACGGTGAAACAGATACCGACTAACCCCAAGCGATATCCACCCATCGCCGTCGCCCGAACTTGATATGGCCGGTGTCGCTGACAAGGCGAGATTCTATCTCGAGCGCGCAGTGCCGCAGCTTCGAGAGTGGGAAGAGAAGGAGATATTTTCCAAGGTGCGTCGCATTCGACGAACGATCTGAATGGTGAGCGTGAACTAACACTTCATGCTCAGGACGAGATTCGCACGATTGTTCAGAAGCGCAGCGACTACGAACACAGAGTCCTCTCTCCTGGAAACAAGCCCTCGGAATGGGCTTCTTATGCACAATGGGAGCAGTCTCTCGAGTCCCTTCGCAGCAAACGCTGTAAGCGTCTGAAGATCCGCCATCTCAACTCTGCCCATGCCGGCCAAGGCCGTACACTTGCGATCTATGAACGAGGCGTCAACCGACATCCAGGAAGCAGCGCACTCTGGAGAGAATATCTTTCATACACGGCCAGCGTCAAGGCATCGAAACGCTGGCGCAAGACCATGACCAATGCGTTGCGCATGATGCCTACCGATCCTGAACTATGGGCAATGGCAGGTCGGCGATCCGCCAAGAATGGTGACATGGCTGCTGCACGAGGATTTTTCATGAGAGGCTGCCGTTTCTGCACAACAAATGAGAAGCTGTGGGTGGAATACGCACGAAGCGAAATGGAGTGGCTCGAAAAGGTGGACAAGCGGAAGGCAACAGCCAAGCCCGGCAACGACGTGCTTCGGCCAGACCGTGTGGAGGACGGTGATGAACTGCGGCTTGTTGGCAGCGACGAGGATGAGGACGATGACGGTACTTTGCTCCCCGAACCGTCTAATGCGCAGGCCAAGGTCATCGACAAGCAATCGGCGCAACAACTGAAGTCGAACCCCGCTATGGACGGTGCTATCCCGATGGCTATTTTCGACATATCAAAGAAGCAGGCCTTCTTCAATGCCGATGTCGCCGAGACGTTCTTTGAACTATTCACCTCATTCACTCAGCTCCCTGTCCAGCTCAAGATATCTCAGCACGTCTTAGATATCCTGGATCAGGAGTATCCCAACCATCCATCCACCTGCAACGCCCACATTCGACAGCCCATTGTTGGTGTAAGCGCTCAAACCGCCGAGTTCCCCAAGAACTTGAGGGAAGTTCTCGCGCGTTTGAATCAGTACCTGGATGTGACGACGGACCGCGCAGAGTTGCAGAGGAAGACGGTAGCCTGGATTGATGGATATCTGGCACTGGAGAATTTGGACGAGGGCATTCGGGTAGTATTGGAGCATACCAAGAAGAAGATGGAGGTGGCTTGATCTTCAGTTGAGAAATGAGCGGGCTGGAAAGGGAAACGATAGAATATTAATCTTCTTGACGTTGATGTCGATTAGGCGCCCTATAGTGAGGAACTCTTGGTGTGCAACAATTCCAAGATTGGTGCAGTTGACTGGAGTGCTGGCAATCAGTCATGAACAATTTCTTCAACAATGGAAGTGTTCGTTTCCTTCACTCCACGCGCGGCTAGATTGCCATGTGGTGGTTGCAAGTCCCGGCCCGGCGTTAGGGTGACCCAGCACTTCGGGATGATCAGGGAGCCGCAGTGGGGCCAGCCACTTCGGGAAGCGCTTGAGGGGGAGCTGAAATGTCATTTATTAAGCGGATGTAACGGCAGTTGACGAGGCGATTGCAGTTTTCACAATCTGGCACGTCCTTGCAAGCTCGAGGCGCAATGAACACGAAGAAAACAAGCGCGGCACGTCTACCGCATTTGACAGTCTTGTGAAACTCTAGTAAATGAAGGGTTGCTGAATGGGATGCCACGCAACTGTTGGCCCGTACTGGTACAAGCGATGGCCGTCTTGGCTCGATGGCACCATGCGTCATGTATGTATGCACGGGACAGCTAGAAAGGGATCTAACATGCAGGTCTCAACCTCGTCGATGCTTTGTCGGAGTGCCTCTCTGCTCACCAACCTAGTAGCCTTGACGTGAGGCTTGGACAGCCAGAGTGTGGTAAAGACCGTGTCCCAGGCTTGAACTGATCTGGCACTCGTTCGTCCAGGGCCGTGAATTCCTGAGTATGGGCGGATGTGCCAGATCAACTCAGGCCTCCTATTGCAACAAGCCTCGGCCCAACGTAGGACAGCCTGTAGCAATGCACCCTGCGGCGTCGTTATTCGTCGGGCTGCTTCCCGAGCGTATTGTGACAAAAGATACAATCAAAAGATTGCCCAACGTTGCCGGCCAAGCTTGGATATGGAGGGTTGCTCCGGCGAGCATGTATTGCAGCCACTGCGTCCGGACTCATGATTAGCTGTATGCAGGGAAACTTTGGTTCCGAGGCGTCAGATAAGTGAAAGATTGGAGGTGGACAGGTGGAGATGGGCCTGTATGGTTCCAATGTCGGGAGAAGTGCATTCTTGAGCAGCCTCGCGTGCTGTTCTACCCAGGCCTGAGCAACGAGCAGATGTCGAAGAATAGAGTATTGGGTGATGGGCAAAAGCTGTTAATGTCATCGTAACTCTCACGGTGATGGAGGTGGACCGTGATAGGCAGGAGAGGGCGTTTTAGAGCGAGACAGATCTGCAGCCACCATGGCCCTCTTCAGTGGATGGCTCACTGGCGGCACCCTCGTGCCAGAAATATGAAGACTGATGAAAGGCACCCATCCCATTCCGCTGACGAGATGGAGGGGACTCAGAAGCACTGCCGACAGCATGTAACTTCCGTGCTTCCATAGGTAACCAGTTGCCACCGACCCGTTTTCCATGTGGGGTGAATGAACGAGCAGGGGAGGGAAGAAAAAGCAGTTGGGCGTGAAAGAGGCGCGGTCAACAGCCGAGAGGGGACGCGTAGGAGCAGATTGAGTGAGAAGGAGGAGGGGGGGGGGGAAGCCGGGCATACCGTTAATCAAGGCTACGTACCTCTTTCTCCCAAGTCGAAGATTCGGTCGATCCCAAGGATCTCGGGAGGGTTTTTAGAAGAATTCGAGAATGAGGCCGCGGGCATTCCTTTGAGTGCCAACGTCAAGCCATCACTAAGGTACCACCTTCATCTCCAGCCCACGCACGTCTGACGGGAACAGAGGGCAAAACAAAAGGCAAACTCGAAAGCGTAAATAGCGGCGGCCATCGTTTTAGGGCCGTGGTACAGGGAATAGGCCCTGCCAAGTCACCCGGTGCTCGTGGGTGCTATGGAATCGTACAGTGCGCGACCGCATGAGGGAGTGTGAGTGGGCGGATGAATCGTGAGCCATAAATGAGAGCCTGAGAGGATGGACGAAATGGTTGGACTCGGAGGGGAATCACGAAAAGAGAGAATCCCGACACATCCCTTTTTCGAGAATTGATCAGGAGGTAATAGCAGACCACATCATGAGACGTTTGCTCTCCCTGAGGATGGAACACACAGGCAACGAGCCTTCCGTCGGGTCTTGTTTGGCTGGGCTGAATCCATGCTGTGGTTAGGTCAATTCTGAACAGGAAGACACCAGAGACGACTTGTTGCGGTCGCAGCGACCCGGCAATCCTGGCAGCAGCGAAAGCATGGCAGGGAGTAGGGAATAAGCATTAGCAATGAATCAACAAGAGCAGCAGCAAAATAGGAGCAAATTTGGCGGAGAAAATTTCGTTAATCAAAGCCGGAGGTGAGCAAGTGAGGTCGCAAGCCCAGGCCGTTGGCGGTACGGAGAAAGGTAAGGTAAGGTAAGGTATTTTCACATATCTACCCCCCTTCCCCCGTTCCTTCTTGCTGCCCATTTCCCTCCCATTTCCCCCTCTCAAATCTTTGTGCGTCCTTTCCCATCGTTTATTCCGTTATTGTCGAGTTCGTTTTGGCGTGCGTTGCTGTTGTGCTCATGGTTTTCGCTCGAGCCGCTCACTTATACGAACGGACACCTTCCAAATGCTGGGTTTTCAGGACACCCCAAGCCGCTGGGTATTAGTGGGTGATGGACTCGGCGACAGCTTGAAGCGACGCACACTCAACACGGCCGCGACAAAACTCAAGAGAATCAGATCGATTCAGCAAAGTGGCCAACCGACGACAAAGAAATTTGACGACGCGATGAGGGCGACCGCCTTCACCGGCTCCTCCAAAGGCAGAGCGACTCGAGACGGCGCTGTTCTGGCCATGACGACCTGCCTGACAAGGGTCCATCCATTGGCATCCACTCGGGAAGCCCCAGTGGTAGGAGGACAGCCCGCATCAGGCGCCACACAAACGATCCCCGGCCTCACTGATCAAATCCGACCAGCCCTGCGCCCCTTTCAAAAATAGGAAGAGATATGAACCTATGCCTGGTTTGGCAGTCTGGGTTTCTTTGCTTTGGGGTTGGGCAAATTGCCTGTGGGAAGCGCTGCCTGTGGGAAAGGAGTGGGTGGTTCTGGTGCAGAATGGTCAAGGTCCTTGGCGGCAAATGGCCCGTTCTCTTTGAATGGACCTGTCCGGTTCACGGTATGCCCGCCTGGAACCCCAGCACTGGGTCATTGGCGGGGGGCCACTGCAGACGCCAGTTGTCGCTTGAGCGCGCCCGAGCCAGAGGCCCATCTATCAGCACAGGGGGCTGGGACTTCCCGGGCTGCGCGGGTCAATGCCCAGTGTCGATTGATTACGGCCAAATCTGATATGGATGAGACGGCACCAGCACGAGTGTGCAGAGATGCCAGGCGTGGATGGTTTGTCACATTCATTCGTGATGTGGAATTGTGCGACGCATCCCGATGCGTGTGAGGCAGATGGCAGCGCTACTCCCCTCCATCGGCATGGATGGATGGGATACAACAATCCAAAAGAACCTTTGGCCGGCTTTCGTGTTGTTGGGTTCTATTACTTGGGCATGGCAACCCACAAGTCCGCTTTCTTCATGTTGGAAGGCTTGAATCGGAGACCGATTCAGAACTACGTTCGCTGCTCACCACTGGCTTCTATAACTCCCTGAAAGTTCAGCTATGGACCACCGACATGCTGGAGTTCTCACTGGAGACGATATCGACATCCAAAGCTGCGACTGGGCCAGATTTGCGCACAGCAAAGACTTTCTGAGTGATTGATGCCCACAACTCTCTTTGACAGAGATGTTGAACGGCGAAAATGATGATGGCATGATACGGCTTTCCCGAGACGGCTCACTACATGCGTGCATGAAAATAATGCAGCATGTGAGCGACGAACTGACCCACAGCAATGAGCAGCGAGTTCGCTACCTATTGATCTCGAGCCTCAAAGCCACTACAACTCAACAAGACTTTGACATGGTTTGGCATGGTTCAATACCTTACCATCGATCATCAACAGCTTTTTAGAAGTCACGGTCGTCACATGCAACGTCAGCTGGGAGACCGACACACCAGGATCTGGCAAAGCCGAAGAGTATGAACACGAGCGTTAGAGAGGCGATAGCGGGCTCCGGTCCCGCTGTTAGCCGTTGACGTGCTAAGCAGGGAGTTGTGCTAGCTCTTTCGGACCCAGTCACTATCTGATCAATAGCGTCCGCACATGATTGGCCATGGACCCGCTTCGCTAGCTGATTCCTAAGCGGCGCTAGATCGGAATCAGCCAAGCAAGCGCGCCGCCGACAGGCTCAGCCTCTGCGACTCTGGAGACATGGAACCTAAGGAACAATTTCACCGTCCGCTGAAACCCAGGCCGATACCGACGAGCATTCGCGCACTCACAGCTCATCTGCCGTCACTGCAAACGCGCGCGCGCCTTAGGTAAGACCTGCCTCTCTCTGTTGACCCTCTGCATCTCCTTTCTGCGCGCCCGTCCATCCTGCCCCTGGCCGATCGAATGCGATAGAGTTAACGACTATCGCTTCGCTTTCGACGTGTCTCCCCCCATTCCTCAACCAAGGCTTGTGACGCTTGGCGGAAGTCCTCGACTCCCTGGCTGGCTGGCACCTTGGGACGGTCTCAGCGCTGCGCGTTCTGGCTCGCTCTCTTGCTTGCTGCTGCTGACGGAGACGAAAAATTCTCCCTCACTGGCTGGCTGGTTTCCTCCCCCAAGTCGCCCTGCTCTCCACTGTTGGCCTACCTAGTCTTTCGCCTGGCGCTGTTTGCTGGGCTGCTGGAGCCGGCTGCCACTCTCGCTGGAGGCTCCCTCGCTCCTCGCTCGCGCGCCCTGCTGGGCTTTTTCCCTCTCCATCTCTCCCCGACATTCCCATCTATTCATCTCCCGTCTGAGCGAAGCGCGTCGCCCTGCTGCACCGACCACCCTGCCAACCAATCTGGGCTCTTTTCCGTTGCCCACTCTCCCGTTCTAAGCTATTTTTTCCTGTGCCCAGCCCATTCTCAGCACAGGCTGACCCAAGTCTCCTCGCTGGTCTGGTCCTTCCACACCACTCTCCACCGAAACCAAGCCGCGACGCGACTTTCCATCACCACCACCGTGTCACTGCCCGTCTCATCTGCCCCCCATTGTCACCCATCTTAGCTTTCCGTCATTGCATCCTCGTTTCTCTGGCGCTCCTCCATGGGGGGTTGTCGCGTGCCTGCTGATCGCTAACTCCGTCGCGCGCAGCCTGTTGGGCCGATCGCCATGAGCACCTGGATGAACGACGCCGTCCCCAACCACAATGGCAACGGCTTTCCTCATATGAACGATCCCAACGCCGCCAGTGCCATGATGGATCCCTCTGCCTTCATGGCCAACTCGGGCCAATTCAATCCCGCCCAGTTCCAGAACCAGCAGCAGCTGGGGGCCACCATGCCCAATGGTCCTGGTCCCATGCGCAATGCCTCACCTTCTTTCCAGAATCCCGTATATCAGACCAGCTCCGTGATTCCATCGAAGCGCCCTCGCCCTCGCGATGACAGTCTTGCCGGCTCGCCGAGACAGAATCCCGGAATGTTGCCGACGTCGCGTTCCGGGACGCCGCAGCAGCAATCCTTTGCCGGCGGCTTTCAGCCCGGCGCGGTTCCTCAGCAGAATCCCAGTCAATTCCCGCATCTTCAACCGAACGGTTCCGCCAACGCGAGTCCATCCCCGATAATGGGCAATCAGATGCGACCAGGAAGTGTTCCTCAAAGGGTCGCGACCGCGTCGCCTCATCCTTTTTCGCCCAGCACCCAGCAGTTCAACTCTCAGGCGTCACCTATACCTTCCGAACACGGCACACCGCAGCCGAATCCCTACATGCAGAACATGCCTCAAGGATATAATACGAACTTCGCACCGTCCCCCTCGAATGCGCGCCCTTCACCGAATCCGAATGCGATGGCCGGAGGCCAGATGATGGGACAACAAATGGGCCAAATGCCTCAACATATGGGCCAAATGCAAGGCAACATGTATCCTCCCCAGATGCAACAAGCTCAACAGCAACAACAGCAAGGAGCACCCCAGCAGCAACAGGGCCAGCAACCGCAGCAACGCCCAGGCATGACCGACCAGCAAAAAATGGCCGCGTATCAAATGAGACTCCAGCAACAGCTTCAAGGAAACGCACAGATCCAGGCACAGATGCAGGCGCAAAACATGGGCCGTGGCATGATGCCTAAGCAGCAAATACCGGGAATGCCCAACGGCCAGATGCCACAGGGAGGCATGAGGCCGCAGCCGAGGATGATGGCCAGTATCAACCCGGAACAGTTTATGAAGAACCTCACCGCTTTGATGAACGCTAAAGGCATGCCGTTGGATCCTAATCCCATGGTGGGTGACAGACCAGTAAACCTCATGATGCTCTTCCAAGCAGTTCAAAATAAAGGGGGATACAAGCAGGCTACGGCTGGAAATGGATGGCCTCATGTCGCTCAGATGATCGGACTACCGCCCCAGAACCCCATCGTGCCGCAGACGCTGAAGCAGATCTATGAACGCAACCTGTATAAATTTGAAGAGGTGTGGATTGCTCAGCAAAAGCAAAGGATGATGCAGCAACAGCAACAGCAGCAGCAGCAGCAGCAGCCACAACAGCAACAGCAACAGCACCACCACCAGCAACAACAGCAACCACAACCCCAACAACCTCAAAGCGTCAACCTGGGAGCTCAGGCGACGCCGCAGAAGCAGATGCAACCCGGTCATCAAATGAGCCAAGGCCCAATCGGACAGCCTGGTCAACAACCTCAAATGCAACAGCAGACTCCTATGAAACAGATGCAACCAGGGCAGCCTTCCGTGAACGGCTTCTCCACACCTCAGCCTCAGGTGCAGCCCCAGGCTAATGCGGCGATGCCGGGTCAGAGCCGCAATACGCCGCAAGGAATGGACGGTTCCTCCATGAGCGAGTTTTCGACTGTTCCCTCTCCAGCCCCCCGCAGGGTCGGAAGCATGTCCCAACACGAAGGACGACATGCATCAGTAGCACCTACTGCTGTCGCGGAGCGAATGCCTCGTCTTGGTCCACAGACTGATGAGTATAGCCCTTGTGCTCGCGAGCTTTCAACGTTTGGAGGCGTTGACCTGAGCCCATTCAGCAAGCTCGGGGCCGAGCTAGAGCGGTGGAAGCCAGACGTACCACCCCTCCAGGAGCTCGGGAATATCGATATCAGTGCTCTTACGAAGAGCCTGCAAAGTGGCATTCACGGTGAAGTGCGTCTTGCCCTCGATGTTCTGGCTGCTGCTTCTTGTTCAATGAATCAATTGCACTTCATCCAATTACGATACTGCGACGAGTTAGTGGAAGCGCTCATTGAATGTGCCGAGGATCAGGTCGAAATGCTGGCAGAACATACTGTTGAGGTCTCAGATGAGATCCAGCTATCTTCTTACGAAGACATTGTGAGGGCCTGCCGTCTCGAACAATGGGCCGTTCGTGATATACCCGTATTTGGCACCGAGGAATATGAGCTGGATCGAGCGGTTGACCGACTCATATGCGTCACAACAATCTTGCGCAACCTGTCGTTCCCGGGAGAGCAGAACGAGAACCATAACGTTCTTGCAGATGAAATTGTCATCAAGTTCCTCTGTGTGGTCATTCGGTATCTCGGAACGCGGACGATGTTACTTCGATCGCAAAATAACACTCTGGACTTCATGAAGGATGTTGTTATCCTCCTCTCCAACATTGCGGGTTCCGTGGAAATCCCAGGACGAGAGCAAGCCCTCTGTCTCATGCAGTTTCTCCTAGCATTCGCCCCGGCACCCAACCCTACGATCTCAGACGGAACCCTCTTCTTCACGCCATACGAACCTAACCTTCATTCCTACCTGCCCCACGCCGTCGATGCTCTCGCCAAATTACTCGCACGCGATGAACCGAACCGAGGTCATTACAAGACCGTTTTTGCGATGGATTCTGGCAGCCATCCCCCATACGAGCTTCTGACCCGGGCCTTCAGTCTAGCCATATCCCCTGTCCCGGATAAGGCCAAGGCTCAGAATCGGCCGCAAAACTTCCCCTCGCTTGTTGAGGTCCGCAAGTCTTTCCTCATGCAAGGATTGCTATCCGCCGAAATCCTTGCGTCATTAGCACCTGGTTATGACGCCGGGGTCGCTAAAGCCTGGTTATCATCTGGCAATGACTTTGCGCAGAACCTCTTTAGGCTCATCCGTGAGCTCAGTCAACTATACGAGCAACCACAAGCTCATGGACCGCGTGCTGCGTCAAGAAAGGATCCAGAACTGGTTTACATTGTCGTCGTCGCTGTGGCGTTGCTAAGGAGATTGGCCGAGAAGGCTAGAGATCCCAACGATCCGTCATCATCCCTACCAGCCAAGGCTGTGCCAGCACCACAAGCTCTTCTCGAAGCCTTGTCAATGCAATCGGCTGAGTGGGCCAAGGATGACGTCCTTCAACAACTCTCTACCTTTTTTGCTCTGGGGAAATAATATGACGACGTAGGCTGACCGGATCTTTTTCTTGGATTGATATCGCAATACCCGGCTACGGAGCTTGTATGTTAGTGTTATGAGGAAAATGGGATAGGAGTTGTCATTTGAAGCGTGCGCTTCGCGTTTAGACTAGCATTCTGGAGTCGATGGTTTGGGAACAAGACAGATGATGATGAAACTGGCTGCCTACGGGTGTGTATACAGGATGTTGAATCGAGAACAAACCAAGCAAGATACTTGGAACAAATATTGGTTTCTATGGTGCGCCTTACATTACATGTATTGTACATTTGTCGTCGCCCAGCACGGTAGTTGTCGGGTTCTCAATATGGTACACTTTTTTAGATGCTGGCTTACGCCTGCTCGGACGAGTCCACCGTCCCCCATGGAATCTTCCTATTCTCAGACCTTGGTCTAGAACCCAGTCTTGAGCAACCACTCTATCGCCTTGTCAAAGTAATCTCCCTGAAGGGAATGGTTAGTCGCAAACGTAGCATCCCAGTGGAGAAATCACCTACCTTGATCTCGATGTGTTGTGTTGTGGGGTTCAATCGAATATCGGGCCGCTTGACTTCCAACGCTGTTGCCAGGTCTTCAACTAACCTCGAGCGATCACCATCAACCTTCTTGACGATGACAATCACCCGGTTGCCTCCAGACATCCATTTGCGGTAGACAGGGAGCTGGGAGTACGGCGTGCGGCGGACGATGTAGGGAAGAGAGGCGGCGAGCTCCTCCTCAGTCTTGGTCGGTAGGGGAAGAAAGGGGCGCTTGAGAGGGCGGTCTTTGTAGGGGATCTTGAACTTCTTGCTCTTGTTCACGGGCTTCTCGAGGGGATTCGGTTTGTATCCGGCGTGCGCCTTGAAGGAGGCCGAAGTATTCTGGACGGCGGAAGCGAAGGAAGATCGCTGTGTGAGAGATACAGGCTTCTGGATAATGGCCTGGCGCCCTGCGGAGAGGGCTCGGGAGGCGAGGAAGCGCATGATGGGAGCCGGGAACTTTGGGGGGGAGGTTGGAGGTCGAGATTCGATATCGGTCGTATCTTTTGACTCTTTGGATAACTGAGCCAATTGGAGAAGCTCTTCGCAAAGGGACGTGACGAGTTTCACCAAAAAGAGCGCCTAATTGGTTACGTTGGAACACTCAAACCGTCGTACAATGTCGCCTGTGCCTGTCGCACCCTAGACGCGCCAAAAGTTGAAGCTCTCGCAGAAAATATCGGGATCACATGACATGGATCCTTGACAGGCCGGTAAATCCCCGGTCAGCACACGCACACGCACGCACGCACGCACGCACAAGGCCAAACCCCACACCACCGGTGGATTGGCGAAATTCACCAAAAATCTGCCCCTCCATCAAATCAAATCAATC
Source organism: Fusarium buxicola (assembly GCA_014899095.1). Lineage (NCBI taxonomy): Eukaryota > Fungi > Ascomycota > Sordariomycetes > Hypocreales > Nectriaceae > Fusarium > Fusarium buxicola. The sequence continues at coordinate 31,604 of JAAVUK010000089.1, read as the reverse complement.
ATCACGGCTTGCGTCTTTACTATTGCGGCGAGTCCTTTTCCTGTCTGTTCTGTCTGCCCTCCCTCGTCGACCGACTCTCTCCGACCCGAAATATTGCCCACGATGGAGGACGTTCTCACCGCCGTCTCGGCCGACGGCTCGTCGATTATGCCCCTCCTCGCGCCGCACCTGAGCCGACACCTGTTGTTCCCGCTCATCCAGTTCGAGAGCGAGAGTGCCGAGGATCAGGGCGATGACGCTAGGGCGAAGCAGATTCTGACCGGAAAAATCAAGCTGCTCGAGGAAACCAACATGACCGATTATGTCGCAACTATGTACTGCGAACTTCACGGCGTGGCCGAGGCCCCTGCTGAGTACAACAAGAAGCGACAGGAGGTGCTGTCGCAGCTGGAGAAGTACGAGCAGGCTACTGCCAAGATTGCAGACCTCTTGACCCAGGATGAGGTCGTAAACGGACTCCGAAGCGACAAGGTTGCCAACTTGGAGTTCCTCAAGAACCAGCACGGAGTAAGTCGTGGGCTCTCCTCTCTGCATGAACTATCGCCGAGGTCGGATAGCTAACGGGCACCTCGCATTAAATTAGGTTACCATGGAAATGGTCAACGCCCTCTACGACTTCGGTCAGTTCCAGTTTCGATGCGGACAGTACGGTCCCGCTGCCGATATGCTTTACCAGTTCCGAGTTCTGTCAACCGATAACGACAAGGTCTCTGCCGCCACCTGGGGTAAGCTCGCCTCCGAGCTCCTCCAGACCAACTGGGACTCTGCCGTCGAGGAGATCAAGAACGTGAGGGAGGGCATCGACTCCAAGCTCTTCAGCAACCCCCGTGCCCAGCTCGACCACCGAACGATGCTGGTCCACTGGGCCCTCTTCCCCCTCTTTAACTCCGAGACCGCCCGGGAACCCATCCTGGACATGTTCTTCTCCGCTCCCTTCATCAACACCATCCAGACCTCGTGCCCATGGACCCTGCGATATCTGATCGCCGCCGTTATCACCGGCCGCGGTCGTGCCCGCAACAGCTCCACCCAGCAGAAGCAGATCAAGGACATTATCCGCTACGTCCGCCAGGAGGCCTACGAGTACACCGACCCCATCACCCAGTTCGTCAACGCCCTCTACATCGCCCATGACTTCGAGGCCGCACGTGAGGCTCTCTCCAAGGCCGACCAGGTTTGCCGAAACGACTTCTTCCTCGCCTCGTCGGCCGACGCCTTCGTCGACGCTGCCCGACATCTCATCTGCGAGAGCTACTGCAAGATCTTCAGCCGGATGAACATCCGGGACCTCAGCGCCAAGCTGGGCCTGAACCCCGACGATGGTGAGAAGTGGATCGTCAACCTTATTCGGGAGACGCGACTGGACGCCAAGATCGACAGCCAGGACGGCACCGTGGTGATGAACCACCCTCCCAACAACGTCTACCAGCAGGTGATCGAGAAGACCAAGGGCGGCTTCTTCAGGACACAGGTCCTCAACGCCGCCGTCTCAAAATGAGAGCATGGCGAGCCCACGAGGGCCTTTTTGACGAGTGTTTTTACGACAACTCAAGTGGAGCAACGCAATCCAACTGGGAAACCCGGAGGAGCTCTCCGCCGGATGACGATGCCCTCCGCTGCTTAGGGAAGAAGAAAGGGTCCTTCTTTGAGAAGAGGCCAGTACTTGCGAAGATAAGCAGGATATAGTGAAGCATAAGATGGGAAAGACAAAGCAGCGTGGCAAAAACAAGGGCCGAGAGGAAGAGTGGCGGATAGAAGCCCTGTATATCCCCAGTGATGCGGTTTGCATTGCATGGCGTTCTCGGAAAAGGGAAGAGGCAAAGGGGGGGATAATGGAATTTACGTGATTGTTGAAATGAAATCATCTATTCGCCTCAGTTGCTGTGATCAAGTCATCTGCTACGTGATGATTCTGGAGCATTGTACAGAAGTTGTCATGTATATCTTGATCGCTTCAGGTTCCAGTCGAGGGACAAAGATAAAGTTGGATTTATGTCTATCATTGTTCTCGTAGCTCATAACGACATGTACTACTTTTCTTTCACACCACTCTACTAGACCCAACTCATCGCGCCTGGTCCAAGTCTCATAATCACAGCCGTCGATTGATCGTCCTCAAACCACGCAATGAGCGCTCCTACTGCTCGCCCTCACGGCTGGCGACCCACACCATACCCTTGAGGTTCTCAATCACGCTGTCTCGCATCCACCAAGCGCCTTCGTCTTCTGACGTAGCATCCTGCTCCTGTCCTTCAGCATCGCGGTGAGCGCCTGGTTCCGTGATAGTTTCTTGGCTGTCGAACACGTTGGTATGGCGTAGCCGGTCACGCACAGCGGCCCACTCGAAAAGCAGCCTCGCACCCTCGAGGCGCTCGCGATCCGTGCCTTCGATAATGCCCCTCTCCATCTCCAGCCTTGCGTCGACGGCACTGCCCGTCTGCTGGGCGTCGTCTCCTCGCTCAAGTACCACGGCTCGTTCGGCGTAGCTAATGCCGCGGAGGCCGTCCAGTCCAAACACCCACTCCAGAGGATCTTTTTCTTTGTCGTCGTTGCCGAGCGCTCTGAGCGTGGAAGCAAAGGCGCCCTCACGAGGTGGACGCCTGCGAAGATAGAGACTCTGCGTGTCTTCAAAGGCGGCTCTGACCTCCTCGCTGTTGAAATCGAGTTCCACGTTCCAGAATTGAGGACCGCAAGCGGTAGATAGACTGGCAATCTGGTCGAGTGGTGGAAGAATGCAGGGTGCTGTGCGATTCAAGACTGCTTCGGTTGATGTGTTGCTCCGCATCTTAATCTGTACAGGGACTGAGATTGGCTGGCCGGTGAGAACATCCTTGGTAACAAGGCAGCGTTGTTCCGTTGCCAAGACCCAGAAGTGGCGGAGGGCCTGGAGATGGGAGCGGTTGTCCATCACGCTCGTAGGGAAGATGGGGTAGAAGGATACCAGCAATGCGGCGATCGCAAGATTGCTGGTACCAAACGTTGCCGTTCCACATCCCAGGAACAAAGCTCCGATGGCCAGATGAGCGGCGAGATGGGACCCGTAGGGAGTATCCGGGTCATCACGGCCATGCAGTGCACGAAGACGACGGAGGACCGGAATGTCGCCTGTCCCAGCCATCACGATGGAAGCAGAGATAGCGACGATATCTTGACACATGCGTGCGTTCGACCGAGTCAACTCTTCATCATATGGCGCGGCACCATCAGGATGCATGCTCGCCGAGGATGGTATCTGTGCGATGCGCATGAACTGGTCCAGATAGTATAGCAAGAGATCTCGAACCTTGGGAGAGGCACTGCCGGAGAAGCGAAGCCCGATAGAGAAGCAGAGTCCAGCTACAATGCTGTGGAATGCGAGGTCGGTCGACCGTAATCTTGTGGTCGCCTGAAGCTTGTAGCGAGGGCGGTAGGGGCCCGGAAGGTTTCTATGTATCCAAGCAAAGGTCGGCTCAATCTTTGACCACAAGATTAAGTTCTTTGAAAGCGTCCGCAGGAGAAGAATATCAGGGCGGATGTAGTCGAACTGCAAGATAGAATCAGGAATGTCAATCTTGCGTGCCACGATTTGGTCCTCGGATTTCATGTAGATGAGGGTAAGGGCCATGACCGCTCCGGCAGCCGCGCGATCCAGGATGTGGACAATCTCAACGTTCTTTGTTGTCGTAGCATGGGCAATGAGCTTGTCCGTAAGCCTCATGTCGTGCAAACCCTTCAGATCATTGCCCTTGCCTAGGTTGATGAATCCAAGAGCAAAACCGGCAGCAAGTCGGTAGCACTCGCTTCTCAAAGGCTCTTCTTCGTCTTCTTCGTCGATGTGTTCAATCTCAGAGAGCATGATCTCGCTCATGCGCCGGTGCTGGCTGTTTGCGTATAACAGCCCGATGCCCATTATGCCCGAGGTCTGCGTTAGCGGTGACAAGTTCAGCTCCGCTGCTCCACGGGGCAACATCCTTGTGGCATGGACGGATAGCAAACGAGTGATAAGCGAATCCATTGTGCCCATGTAGGATGCGGCCAGACCCAGAAGAAGTCCGATCGAGGTCATGGTATGTTTCGGCGTGAGATACTTGAAAGCGACCCATTTCGCGACGTCCTTCAGATGGCCATTGAGGCCAAGAGCAAGCAAGAAGCCAGCATGCCGGTTGTTGAGGTCTTGGCCTGGTTTGTTGTATAGAATCCAGGACGTGTCGATGCCCTGTGCTTGAGGAGATATGGCCAAGCCAGCAGCCACGCCCTGATGGAAAAAGCCCCAGCAGACCTTTTCCTCGGAGAACTGCGACTTGTCTACGCCAACGGTGGTGTTTGTCGGCTTAACAATGCAATTGAGGTTAAACCCACCAATGTGGAATTTTTGCGTGATCAGCGGGAAACGCAGACTGTAGTATAATAGCGCACGTCCAGCTGGGATAGCCAGAGTTCCCGTAGCGATTCTTGTTACAAGCTCCTTTTGCTTCTCAAGGTATTCGCTTTCTGGCCAGCTTGGGTTAGGATGGAGCCGAACCAGCCTTGCTTTGTTGGTGGAAAGCAAATCCTGTGCCTCGTTCAAGCGACGATCTTCTTTGAACAGAGAACGAATGACGGCTTGACGCTTAGTTCCCTCGCCCTCGTCGTAGCCAACGTTGTTTGTTTCTTCGACGCTTTGGCAGAGCAACTTGAAATCCCAGGTTGCATTGTGCGTAGGCGTCTAAAACCATATTAGTAAAGAAAGTATAAAGCATACCATGAGACCTTACCAAGATCTTTGAAGCGCTTGGCTTAGGACGCTTTCCAGGTGTGAGAATGAGGCTGATATCCTTTCGATCGACCAATTCGAGGAGATCTTTAGACCAAGAGGTTGGAGGGTGTGGCTGGCACAATGATATGGCATCCCGGAGAGGTACGAGCACAGCCTCTGGAAGCGTGTCGAGAACCAGAGGCGTGATGCCAGAGTCTCGAATAGCCTCTACCATCTCGACAGCAGTTGTACTCGGTTTCAGAAACCTGAAAAACTGCTTGAACATGAGCGTTCGAGGTAGAATTGCCTCCCACCGCTTGTCCTGCAGTTTCTCCGCTTCAGACAACCGTGAGCCGGCATAGTAAACATCTGCTGGAGTGATGTAAGGAACTTTCCGGTCCCCGGTAAGTCGCGATTGAATCCAGTCAATGACATCTGGTCGCACAGGGGGTTGAGGAATTGCGGGCCTCAGGCTCAGGTCTGCGAAACAATTAGCTCTGTCCTACTACTTCCGACGCGGTTCACATACCAGAGTCATGGCGTTGATCAATATCCTCTTGTATGCCCAACTCATAGATGGATGAGAAGGTATACCATCTGAGCCATCTGGCGATTTGACATAGGACAACTCGAAGATCAGCACGACCTGGGGACCCGAACTCTGGCGTCATGATGTCCAGTTTCTCTTCCTCAAGAAGAAGATGCAGGCCCATGAATACATCCACGGCAACCTTTCGTCGACTTTCCAAGTTCTTGCCGAGTGAAGTCGGTATATAGCCTGTAGGCCCGAAGGCTGTCTCACCAAGAGCAGAGATCATATACTCCTTTGCGAAGGCGATGTGTTTTGAGATAAACTTCGTGGACAGGCTCTCCTCTCCTTGTGGTGACATTGAGTCGTCCATGTCTTCATCCAGCGCCCACTCCCAGCCTTTGTTCATCATCCAGGCCGGACAACCTAAGGAATTAGAAGTTTCACCGACCTCTAAGGCTTTCCAATCCTCTGATTCTCTTATGAAACCAAAGGAGCCCGAGGCAGGCCTCCTCTTGCGGATAGGGAGGCGAGTAGTAGGAAAGGGCTTCGAGTCTGTGCGACCGAGACTTAGGAAAAGAGAAAGAAGCAAGATTACCATGGCAGACCACTCAAGATCCACTACTGACACCTCTTGACTTCCCATCCATTGCATACAATGAAGCCACCCAGCAAAGATGTGCTCACCAAGAGCATGGGGAAGGATGCTTCGGCAAATATCCAAGACTTTGCGGACGTGAGGGGATCGGGGTTCAAGTTGAATGCGGAGTTGATGAAGTCGGCCTTCAGTATCCACCACATCGACAATTCCCCCTTGTCTCGGATGGCGCACACCGATGATGCTACCATTAGCAAAATCAATGACCTCCGACTTTCGCTGCATACCATCGCGATCCAATACCCTGCCGCGATACTGCAAGCTTCTTGTGTTGTCGACAAAGAGAAGTGAGAGCGATATCTTCGTAAGAACACTCCATGGTGCTTGGGTGCTTAGCTCATGCCGCCCGTCCATAGACTCGGAGAGGATCAGAATGGCAGAATGGTCTCCATCCACCAGCTTGCAAGAATCAACGACATTTTGAGCATGCCGGCGGTCCACGACAGTGGCCATCACAGTAGCACCCTCAGGCGACACCATTTTTCCAACCTTGGCACCCCGATCAAACCCACGTTGAATGCCCAGCTCTAGAGTAAGTAACTGAAGCCGTTTCTCGGTCGCGTCTTGGATACCAATGAGAAGTTGGCTCTGGTCGTGCCCATCAATGGCAAACGGTGGCGCTACCAGAATGAAGACCTTAGTTTGGTTGCGTGCGGGCTGGTCCGAATACCGAACATTTGAATTGTTCAGAGGTACCCCGTGGAGTTTGGTAAACATGATTTCGTGTTGGAGTCCATCAAATTCGTGATCGTCTAATCCCATGTTGTGGAATCCCTCGTCAAGGCCTTCGTAGAACGGTGCCGCCAGCAGACTGCTCAAACTAGGATGAATCTGGTGGCTGTAGTTGGCACTGAGCCGAGCATGACTCCCATGAGATTCATGTCTTTTGGGTCCGGCATGGCCAGATAGTAATGGTTGATCTGGCAAAACAGCTCTTTCGTGAGACGCTGACAGATCGGCTCTTGCCAACATGGAGCTCACTCTACGAGAACTCCTACGGGCGACGCCAGTGCCTTCTTTGTCTTGCTGTTCCAAGGATGAGACAAGATCCACCATAGGTTTCTCAAGCCTTTCGCTCTTTCTCTGTCGCTTTCCCGGCAGCGGCGCTCCAAAGCTCTCTCGAAGATTGGGTTGAGCGGGTGTCCCAGGAGCACTAGCGAAGCCGGGTGGCATAGAGCTACGGCGTCGCGCAGCTCTTGACTTGGAGTTTTTCTGCCGCACAAGGAACGGATCCTCGTGTTGTAGGTATGTCAGTCGCCAGACAGTGTATTCACTAGTTTCGCGATTGATCGTTACCGCAATGATTAACGGTTGGCTCAGGTCTTGGGTTAAGGCGCCTGGGATCTTGATTTCCTCCACATGTAGAACCTCCTCAGCTACATCAAGGAACGCCAGCTTTTTGGAAGCTGGGTGCCTCAAACTTTTGGCATTTTGAGGGTCTTGGTTTGTGACAACCAAACCGAGCTCAAGCAGAGGGTCCGTCAAGGAAACGAGTCGCGGCCAGCGCGACTCTGGCTGCTCCAATGGCGCTTCCCAGAGGTTGTCTAAGGTTGAGCTCAACCGTAGTGGGAGTGCTTTAGGCTTCCCTAGGCCCTCAACAGAGAAGGCTGTCTGCTGAGAGCTGTTGAAAGCTGTCAATTGTGAAGAGACGAAGGAATTTGGCGGGACTCGGGGAAACTTGAAAGATATGGGCGCGACACTCTCGACCTTCTGCTTGCGCTGGATGATGACTCCGACTGGGCCTGCGAAGGCGGATTCAACCTCGAAGGGCATATGTACGATGTGACTGGTTCCGGATAAGAAATAGATGTGCGCCTGGGTCTTGAGGAAAACAACCAACGCTTTCGACAAGGCTGGTCGCTTGTCAGACTTGGGGTCTGAGTCGCGACTGGTTTTATCATCTTCGGAAGTTGGGAAATATGCGAGAAGGGCTTGTATAATGGGTTCCTTCTCCAGGTCGAATCTGAACGTCTTTCGAAATATTCCGCCTCGGCACCAGATGACACAGCGCTCTGTTGTGAGAACTTCGTCTTCGAGATCGCCATCTTCTCTGTCATCTGTCAGGATGTCCCATGTATATGAAGTTGCTGACGGGTTCGGGGGCAGCAATTGTTCGTCGATGGCATGTTGAAGCCCTGAGGGCTGGTGCAACCCCAGGGACTTCACCGTCGCCATGTTCCGGTGGGCGCCATAAGCAGCTTGCAGTTGTTGTGATCGGTCAGTCAGTCGCCTAGACTATAGCTTAATTCTCCTCAGTCAGGCTCTTGGCTTTCGTTCCTAATCGACAAGAACTGAAACTATTCACTGCGCGTTAATGTGGTGTTGATGTTGAAATGCACATGTGCACTGTGCCCCGCGGGAACTGCACTGTAATCGTGGGATGGTGGGGCGCGATGGTCTTGGTCTTGGCGCGTCCTGTCGGGCCTAGGATGGAGCTGCCTGCAATTTCACTCGTGACGTAGCCGCCAGGTACAAGGTACCTCCGTATACTTGGGTTCAATCAGTGCGTAGGTACTAACCTTAGCCTACCTTAGGTATCTACGTAAGGTAAGGTAAGCAGGTAGGTACGGAGGTAGTTTGGTAGCTGTCGTAGCTTGGACTCGGTACTTGGTTCACCTCGACTAAACTCAAGCAACCTCTGCTTCACGAACTTGCTCTTCTTCTGGGCCTCATCTTTTCCCAGCATGATATCAATGCTGTTAGCGCAATGACGGACCAGTCGCCGCAATCGAGCCACGAGCAGGAGCGCGATCCTGAGGCCCAACAATCGGAGTATGAGCCGGCGCGCGACAACAGCGAGACCATGACGGCAGCGAAGAGCAAAGCCCTCGATGGCAACGCGCACGAGAACGACGTTCCAGAATCTTCTGAACAAGATCTGATGCAAAACGACACGGATGACAACGCGGAAGACCTGCAGACTGAGGAAAATGGGAAGCCCTCCGTGCAGGATCCTGACCATGGAAAGTCAGATCACAAAGGTGACAATGAGGAAGAGGAGGAGCACATAGATAAAGATGATGGAGATGAGGAAGAAGACGAAGATGAGGACGAGGAAGATGAGGACGAGGAAGATGAGGACGAGGAAGACGAGGACGAGGATGAAGATGAGGAACCGAGGCTCAAGTACGCTCGATTGACGCAACACCTCAACGGAGTTTATCGCAATGGCGATGCAACAAGCGCGTTTCTTGTCGCTGGAGATAAAATGGCAGGTTTCATGTCGATTGCACATGGGCGATATGCTAACATTGCCACAGATCGCTGGAACGCATAATGGCAACATCGTGAGTCAAGATTATATCCTCGCTATGTCTCTTTCTAACTTTAGCCTAGCACGTCGTCCAACTCCCAGTCTTCCAGTCCATGAGGGTCTACCACGCCCATTCTGCCTCCGTGACTTCCATCTCAATATCCCCGTATCCGCCACCGTTGCCGACTGATAAGCCAGAAGCCGCGCAACGAGCTGCAGGACCCAGTAACGCCAGCACATCCTCTGGCCGGCAAGCGGATTCATCCCCTGCGGCAGCGTCCCGAAGGCCTCGTGATGCGCCTCAGATACCTAAGATACCATCGAACGATATCTTCATCGCTACATCTTCCCTCGACGGCAACGTATGCGTACAGTCCCTGGTCGATATGAAGGATGTCCAACTGCGGAACTTCGCTCGGCCGGTTCAGGCAGTGGCATTGTCGCCAGAGTTTAGAACAGATCGGACTTATCTCTCAGGAGGACTCGCTGGTCAACTTATCCTCACCATGGGAGGTGGTCCAGGCCGGAGTACTTCGACTACCACCGGAACTGCTGCGGCCACAGCCTCTGGCTGGCTAGGCAGTATGGGTATCGGAGGCAATACAGGCAAAGATACTATTTTGCACTCTGGTGAAGGAACCATCAGTACGATCAAATGGTCTTTATCCGGGAAATACGTCGTCTGGCTAAACGAGCATGGCATCAAGATCATGCGGTCGAAGCTACATCTCGAAAATGCAGATGCAGAAGATGCATGGAAACGGATAGGGCATATTGACCGGCCACAGACGGACGAATGGGAGACCATGGCCAGTGTATGGAAAGGCCGTGTCGAATGGATTGACGAACAGGCCGTCGAAGTGGATGAGTTCGATCCGGGCTCTCTTGGCAAGAGCCTTTCTCCAACTGCCGAAAAACTCAAAGAGCAAGCTGTGTTACGCAAGAAAGGCATTGAGAGACTGCTTGTAGGTTGGGGCAGCACAATTTGGATTATACACATTCATCCTGCTGGCGTTGGCGTTGGTCGGCACGCTGGTGAGAAGACTATTGGGCGAGCAGAGATTGTTAAGATGTGAGCTTGGATCCGGCTTTCATTTTGATTTACATAAGCTAACTATTCGGCAGACTTCGCATGGATTGCATTATCTCCGGCATTTCTTTATATACCCAGAATTTATTGCTGGTTCTTGCATATTGTTTGCCAGAGGATGACGAAGATGAGGGCGAAGGGACTGGCACAGTTTCTACGTCACCAGCCAGAAAGCATAAGTCGACTCCTTCGACAGGGAGCGATCCTTCGGGGGGTGTTAGTCGCCGACAAAATAATCAACCCCCGGAGTTACGTCTCATCGATCTTAATTCCCAGGCCGAGGCCGACAAGGATAGCCTGAGCGTTAGTCGCTATGAGAGGCTCTCTTCGGGCGATTACCATCTGGGTGTTTTGCCTGCGCGCAATGCCGCATCGGCCATGGCTTCTTCAAGGGGGGCTTTCGAGGCTATAGCAGGAATTGGTTCAGATGTGTGGAACGCCGCCATCAATCCCAGGGCACTCTTCAGTTCCGGGGCCAGCATTCGAAGCCGAGGAAGTGGCGATGATGCAGGGTCCGGTGTCAAGATAGGGGGCACCACAGGGACGATTCGGCCTTCGCCAGCGGTTCACTCGGGTCTAGTGAAGCCTGGTGTCAAGATCTTCATCCACAGCCCATACGACTGTATTCTTGCTACCAGACGGGACCTTAGTGATCACCTAGGGTGGCTTCTAGAGCGCCAGCAGTACCAGCGTGCATGGGAGCTTCTCGATGAACATCCTGAAATCATGGTTCCAGTCAACGACCGGACGAGCGATGCTGTTCCTCATAGTCCAACAAAACAGCAAGGCGCCGGCGACGACTTTTACGATGATGAGTCCATCGTTGATTCGCAGTACAGGGACATGTATTCCACGGCCGAGCGAGAGAAGAGAAGGATCGGAGAGCTCTGGATTCAGGAGCTCATTGAGGAAGACGACTGGACTTCTGCGGGCAAGGTCTGTGGCAAGGTGCTCAAAACGCCTGATAGATGGGAAAAGTGGGTTTGGACATTCGCCGGTGCCAAAAAGTTCGATGCCATCACCGACTATATACCGACCGAGCCGATCGACCCGAGAATTCCTTCCACTATATACGAAGTCGTGCTGGGACACTACATCCAAAATGACAAGCCAAGGTTCAGAGAGTTGCTGGACCGCTGGACTCCGGAACTGTTCGACATCAAAACCATCACGACGGCTCTTAAGAATCAACTGAAGTACCGGGACGTTCGGGACGACAGTATTGACGATGGAGAAAAGGGACGTGATTGGCGAATCGTGATGGAAAGCCTAGCAAGGCTACATGAGGCTAATGGCCGCCAGCGTGAGGCGCTCAAATGCTACATCAAGCTTCACGACGCAGATTCAGCCTTCCGGCTCATCAGAGACAACCACCTCGCAGAGGCCGTCGAGGACGACATCCCCAGCTTCATTGGCCTCAGGGTTCCGCGGGGTAAACTAGATCAGATGACAGCAGAGGAACTTGAACAAGCTACGTCAGAGGCGATTACTTTGCTCGTTGATGAGGCTCAACATGGTCTCCTGCGGCCAGACCTTGTGGTGGAACAGTTGCTCGCTCAAAAGCTCAACAGGTACATATACTTCTACTTCCGAGGTCTATGGAGAGGTGAGGGCATACAGGAGCATACAGGAGAGAATGTGGATCGACTGGTCATGGACAGTCAGTCCTTGGTGGACAGTTTTGCGGACTTGGCAGTTCATCTTTTTGCGACCTTTGATCGGCCGTTGCTCATGCAATACCTGAAGACCTCCGTCTCGTACACATTTGGAAAGGTCAGCTGAATCTTTGCGACTGAGTGCTGAGTGCTGAGTGCTGAGTGCTGAGTGCCCCAACTAACCCGACTGTAGGCTGTCCAAGAATGTGAGACGTTCTCGTACTACGACGAGCTGGTGTTTCTGTATTCCAAGACGGGTCAGATGAAGCGCGCCCTATATCTTATCATCGATCGCCTAAAGAACGTCCACAAAGCGATCGAGTTCGCCAAGGAACAAGACGATCCCGACCTCTGGGAGGACCTCCTCAAATACAGCATGGACAAGCCTAGCTTCATCCGTGGTCTGCTCGAGCAGGTTGGCACAGCAATCAACCCCATCACTGTGGTACGACGGATACCCGAGGGCCTCGAGATTGAAGGCCTCAGGGAAGGCCTCACGCACATGATGAAGGAGCATGAGATACAGTACAGTATCAGCTCGGGGGTTGCGCGCGTCCTGCGCAGTGAGGTAGCCGCGGCGCAGAACGACCTCCGGGCTGGACAGCGCAAGGGCATCAAGTTTGAAGTCGTCGTGCAGGAAAGCGAGCACGTTGACATCGAGGTCAAGGACGTTCCCACGGACCCCGATAATCCGGAGCGAAACAAGAGCCATCCTTCGACCGACCATGACCACCGGGTGCCGCAGCCGGGACATTGCGCGAGATGTCACGAGTCGTTTACAGAGTACGAGATGGAGACATTGGTTGGATACGCATGTGGGCATGTGTTTCACGTGAGCCACCTCTTAGAGATGCTGCACAAGGGTAAAAAGGTCGATGTCGAGCTGGGCAATGGTGCCGAAGAGGGGAGTCGGTACTCGGTTGGCATGAAGGTGATGAGGGCGCGGCTGCTGAAGGACAAGACGCGAGGGGGCTGTCCGGTGTGTCATGTCAAGGAGTGAAGAGCGAGGATATCAGATTTTGGTTCTAGGCGTTAAAGCACCGACAGCGTAGGAAGAGGTGCTTGATGATCACCACCATCAGTCAGCTCATCTCGACATTACAGCGAACAATCAATCGGTGAGATAAAGACAATGGATTTTATAATAAACCCCAGTTGATTTCAAAAGTACCTAGGTACAGCACGTATTATGTCCTTCAACGAGGTTCCGAAATGCCAAAATCACAATCCTGTGTGCCATCCTCCTTCCTCCAGGTTCTACAAACCAATGGTCCATCAGACCCCCTGTGAAGCCATCCAATACTGTCTCCCTTTCCTGGAACGTTCAACGAACAACCGAGCGTAGAGTGCATTGAGGCATGGTCTAGAGTTCCTTAGAAGATGAAGGCAGCGAGCATGCCAGCGAGGCCAAGGATAACCGCAGGGACAGCGCCGAGCATCGCGGCAGAACCAGTGGCAGTGACACTGGGGGTATCAGTGGGAGTTGTCTCCTCGTAGTTATCGGTGGACGAGGGGTTGACGCCTGTGAGCGAGCTAGAGCCGGTCTCAACTCTAGTCTCAGTGCCAGTGCCAGCGCCAGAGGCGGTAGGCGAGGGTTCGTCGTATGCAGTAGTGAGGACAGTCGGGTTGCCGGACTCGTCTGTGGTGCTGATGACAGACGGAACGGGAACAGGCTCACCAGATGGGACGGGGACGGGGACGGGCTCGCCGGAATGGCCGGGAGCAGTGCCCTCAGGAGGAGCAGAGTAGCCGGGCTCAGAGCCAGTAGAGACACTGGCGTGACCAGTAGAGACACTGACGTGAGGACCAGTCTCGCTGGGCTCGGGGTAACCCTCACCAAGAGAAGTCTCGCCTTGGCCATGCACAGTGGTGGCCTCGCCTCCAGCGGGAATAGAGGGCTCGTTGGTCGCAGCGGGAGGAGGGACTTCGCCGCCGGTAGACATGATCATGGAGCACTCAGTCTGGTGGGTGATGACACAAACGCTTATGGTGTAGAGAAGAGTGCCTGTGTAGTGATTAGACGTGAACAGTGGGCAAGTGAAAGGGGGCAATAGGTACCGTCAGAGGTGGTAGAGCCATGCTGCTGGGTGACAGGGGCATCGGTCATGGTCTGGGCAGCTGGAGAAATGGTCAGCGAGAAAACTTGGGGTATCTTCTGGTGATGAGGACATACACAGAGCAGCCTGGGCTTCAGCGGTAGCACCGGTGGTGAAAACACTGAGGATAGCCAGAGCGCTGGCGAGAGCCTTGATCTTGAAGACAGCCATCGGGACGGTAGAAGGAATCTGTTTGGCGTATCAGGTTAATCAGTGGTTTTTGGGCGACGGAAAGGTTACGTGAAGAATGAAGAGGGATGGACACAGTCATGAATCCCGACGATGCTGAAAAAGAAAAGCGAAAGAAAAACTCACAGATTTGATCCTTGACGCTGTTATGATTCCAAGACGAATCGTAAGAAATTCGAGTGTAGATGTTGACGTTGGAGTGATGTGATGTGATGTGATATGATGTGCACTGAATGTTGCTCGATGCAGAAGATGAAGGTTGAAGGGCGGAGGGAGAAGAGAAGAGGAAAATAAAAGAAGGCACAAGAGCTTTTTTAGACGAGGTAAACAATGCGAAGCTCGGTAAACGAGGAACCTGCAGGGCGCCAGTCTTTGTCAGTTGCTGTCAGTGTTGAACGGTCCGAGGCAGCTGCCAACTCCTGACGGACGACTCGTTTCTTGGGGCAACCGTTGAATTATAAGGGATAAAAGGGAAATGAATAGGTAAGATAATTCTGCCCACCAACACCTGCTGTTTGGTGTCACCTATTGTTGCACCAGACGTGGTGTTGAGGCATCCCATCTCGGTGTTTGCCCCTTGAGTTGATAAGATGAGGTCCATCACTCAACGGAACAGGTCAGATGAATCAAAATAAATGAGTCTAGTCAAATATTGCAGCTACTTCTTCTCTCGTTCAGGCTGGAATCGCAAAAGATTGCACATCTTTTTTGGGGAGTTGACACAGCTGATGAGCGACTCTCAGGGGTCGAACTCAGGGGGAGTTCAGACATGGGCATAATGTTGGGTGTTTGCTTGAGGATCAAAAGTTCCTTGACGATAAGAGAGCCAACTTACCTTCAATAACGAGTCGATAATCGGATCGAAGCCACCGATGAGACAAGAGAGAATCGCAGTCAAGTCAACAAGACTACAGCAGCCCGTCGGGAGGATTCCGCCTTTTATTGTTTCAATAATCGACCTCGCTCTCAGCTGAGATGACCAGATCGGTCTGCATCTACACATCGTCATCTCATCTCTGATTATTCAGGCGGCCGGGCTCTAGGCGGCCGGGCTCTAATGCAGCTCTACTTTCGATGTGCGATACTGCGGGAGTCGTGGCACGTTGCAACAGCAGCGGCATCTCGCATGACGGTGCACTACGCAAGCCATTTGCGCCAGATAGATTGATCATTTAGGTATTTCATGTAGGTATGGATCCATTCTAGTCCTCTATGTCTTTACCTTCAATCTGAGCAACATGTCCGCTGCTGGTCAACTTCGTTGCTCAGCAGAGGTACCTAAGGTATCTATACTATACCCCTGGCTGCTGTGCCGTACTCTTGTCTCTCCAACACGTGTCTACGGGAGGCAGTGTAATCGTGTCATGTCACTTCGCTGTTGCTCAGCGTGCGTATCCGGCGAGGCACAGCCCGCCTCTGTCGAGGTGAGGCAAACCACATCGACCTAGGTAGCCTATTGACCTGGGTGACCTAGTCGAGGGTTGTATAAGCGAGTATGCGTCTCTTGTAGTAAAACGGCATGTCTCAGGATCCTTTGAAAGATCCCTTGGGCATGCCTTGTGGTTCCCTGACGTTGATACCTTAGCCGTTGATCCCTGTGGCGGTCAGAGGCAGAGTCAGGCAAACTCCTGGGTCTATATCTCGTTTCCCCGTTCTAGTCTTGAATTCTGCCGTAAAAAGATAACGGAGTGAAGGTAGCTCGATTGGAGTGTACTGTTGTTCGCCTCTCCCTATGTCGTATCAACGGGCTTCTTAGAAATAGGAACGCGAGGTGGGCTGAGCAAATACAATCGACAGTCTCAAGTGCGAGGGACAGTGAGTGGCCTATAACTTCCCATGAGAATGCAAAGTAAACATTACAACCCTAAAAATAAAACACCCTTCTTCTATCTGTCATACACAACCTTGCATTGCCATCGAATACTCTTGGATGATTATTGCCGCTGCTTTTCAACATCGTGGTGCAGGGTAATGAGCGTTACAATGGAAGGTGGAAAAAGGCCAAAAAGAAAGAATTGCTGGTGGATTCTAACCACCTCTAATGGACGAACAGGGAATCGAACCCTGGACCACTCCCAGATGCGAGCATCTGTTGGACGAAACTTGCTAAGGGAGTATTATACCACTAAACCATTCGCCCGATTGGATGATGAAACATTACAAATTGATTAATATGATCCTACACAAAGACTTGCCCCATCCACTGAACGTGGTCAACATTCCTGCTCACGACAAAAAAACACGGAAATATACAAGTACTTATGCTGCAACATTTTATAGGCTTTGAAAAAGAAGACCTTATTACTACTACAGGGCTTATAGTGGGAGTTGGGTCTCAACTTTCTAAACTTCTGTATGCCCTGAATAGGTTTTCCTGTGTATTTTGCTCCCCTGAAGGCTTCAGCTTCGCTTTCTTACAAAGACCACCCTGTATATTGAACCAACGAGTAAGCATAGTCCACAACGGAAGTTTCAGTCAGAGCAGCCCAAATCTCCATGCTTCATGTATGGGCTAGCTCGTCAAGGGGAAATGTTGATTCTCGCACAACGTAACAGAACTGAAGGTAGTCAAAACCCCAGGAAACTGAGAAGCCAGCCACTTCGCTTAAGTGAACCCAACATGATCTCCTCCAAATCCACAACACGAACAATGTCATGAGTACGCTCGTCGAAAGGTATCCTACAAATATTCATCAAGAAGGTATCAGGACAATTTTAGAAGAAGCAGCTACCCAATCGTAAATAAAGGCTTCAAAAAAAAAAAACCCCCTGTCGCTTTTGAACCTACAACACTCCAGAATGAACAGTCAGCCAAACGTCTTATAGTCTGATCAGCTCTCAACCAGTCGCCTCAACTGTCCAAGATGTCCAGTCGCGGATAACACAGTGGAAACGAGAACAGCATAGCATACGAACATGACCAACCGGCTCATGAAGTCTGGGAGAGCCACTAGTAAGACGGCCAAGCAGAGAAAGCTGACGGAAAAGGCGTTCATAAGAACCCGTAGAGGAACCTCGGCCTGAGCGGCCTGTGGCTGAGGCGGTGCTTGGTCTTGCCCACCATCTGGTGCATTCTCTGGGGGCCCCGTGGCTGGCTCTTGATTCAGCGAAATGAGATCGTTGGCTCGAAGAAACTCGAATTCGGCAGGGATGATGAGTTGACGTCGGGTCAGAAAGGTTCTGTAGGCCCGAGTGTCATCTTCGGTCGGCGCTGGCAGCTTCTGGATATCTTCCAGGCAGACGAGGAGATGCGCTGTAAATGTTAGGCGGTATGAAAGACGGCGGGCGAAGTTCGCTCACTATATTTGTCGAGGATATCTCCTATATTATCCAGTAGTTCACCCTTTTGTTGACAAAAGGGGTGGTTTCTCCTCCTTTCGTCTCTTTCAGAGGCAGGAATACGCCCACGTCCGCCCTCCGGCTCACGATTCTCTGTGTCAACTGAATCTAGCCGCATCAACTCTCGTTCCAATTCAACAAGCTGGTCTTGATAAGTCAAAAGGAGACGTTGGTGGAGCCAGTCGAATCGGCGATACAGGGGTTTGACGTGTGGCTCGAGTTGGCCTGCCACCCCAGCCGCCAGCCGTGCATAACCAGTGAGCTGGGCGAGTGGAAGAACATTGTCCTCGTTTTCGAGGTGATCTTGGTTGCGAGCTGCCATGTATTCTTGGGTCCCGGAGAATGGCGGATCGTACAAGGGAAAATGATTGGCAAAAGCGGCACTCAAGGTAGTAGCTTTGGGATCCAAGTAAGCGTAACCAGAATGGTATTGCTGGCCGACGACATGTGGCAATCCAGACTGTTGTCCGGCAGGTGCCGGATACTGAAAAGGGGGATAGCCTGAACCAGGGTAATTCGGACTCCAGCCTGGGAACGACACAGAGCTGGAAGGAGACTGAGGGAAATTAGGGTCGTTGGGAACAGGAACGGTGGTAGATAAAAATGTCGACATTGGTGCTTGGGGGCTTTTGGGCTTGCTTTTAAAGTAACCGATATCCTGTGTAGGAGACGGAAAAGTTTCGTGGGTAACAGAGTGCGGCTCGGACTCAGAGGACGACAGAGCACTAAGTCGATGTGTTGCCTTCATCTTGTGAAGCTTGGGTTCCCTTGAAATCTTGTCCCTGATGTTGCTCTTGATGCTAGATGCGTCGTCGTTGGGTGTGAGCTGCGTAACGGTGGACCCGCCACTCGTTGAGTTTGTATTTTGAACGTTCGTGGTAGCATGGTCCGTCTTTGATGATGAGCTAGGCGATGGTGGGTATTGAGTCACATCACCAGCGGGTGGCTGAGCAGCGCTGTCTTCATAACCCTCAACCGTGCCTTGGAGAGGTTTGCTCTGGTGATCTCTCGGACTCTGGAAGGAAGCTTGGGAGTGTTGAGATCCATAATTTTGTGAGCCGTCCATTGTGATCTTGTGCGCTGGAAGCAATTGCGGTCTGTCCGACTGAGTGTGTGTTGTCGTAGCTCTAGACGTCTCTTCCTTGGAAGAACTTGGTGCCGGCTTGACTGGAGGTTGTGTAGTTTAAGGTGTCCAGGTATTAAGTAGCAAGGAACGTCGCCCTTGTCATGATGTCAGTGCCGACAACGGACAAAGCGCTTGAGTGATCGTACTTGAGATACTTATCTCAAGTGTTGTGACAGCATAGGTATTGAGACTTTGGGGGAACCACAAGAGCGTTTGACTGTACCGTAACACGATGAACTGACACTTGACACCGTCAGGGACACGTGAAGATGTAAACCATGAACAGTCGGAACAGGAAGGATCTGGTGAGGGGTAGCGTAGGTATTCGATCTCGGCTCGACTAGATGTCTCTCGCGTATGCCAATAGAATGTCACGGCAGAGGGAAAGATGAAAGGGAAAGGAGGGCCGGCCACAAGACTACTTGAAGCCGAGCATGAGCTTGCTAGCTAAGGTGACGACGATGTGCCATTGTCAGTTAGCCCTCACGGTTGCCTTGTTTCAATGTCTGAGCCGGAGACTTCGGCTGAGCATTTCGGCTATTGGAGTAAAAGGAGAGAGAGATGGTGGGTGGGTGGCATCAGCCGCATGTGGTGTGTGTGGTTATGATGGTGATGATGCAGAGAGCCATGCAACCTAGAGCTGCAACAAAAAGATAACCAACGAACGGCCTCTGCACATAGTGAATGACTGTGAGAGAGAGCTGAGATGCAAAAAAGGCAATGATGTAACCACTCCGGTACAGGGAATTGAACCCTGGGCTCCGCGGTACTGATCTCTCAGGTTTTGAGAGCGCGAAATGTTAGCCACTACACCATACCGGATGTTGTTGCTTATAAAGATTGCTCTTTGGAAAAATTGT
The DNA here is from genome assembly GCA_014899095.1 of Fusarium buxicola. NCBI lineage: Eukaryota > Fungi > Ascomycota > Sordariomycetes > Hypocreales > Nectriaceae > Fusarium > Fusarium buxicola. The sequence goes on along the minus strand of JAAVUK010000089.1, from coordinate 12,095 downwards.
TCTAGTGTGTCAGAAAGAAATCATGGATCTGGCGCGCCGGGGCTTTCAACGGTCCGGCATTTCCCGTCCTGGCGCTCGAGCTCAATTCGAGCTCTGCTAGAGCTGCAGGAAACTCTGATCTGAGCTCTCCATCAAGATTGGAGACCTGACTGAGACTGCAGGGAGACATCAATATGACCGAGGTCACATAATTCAACTTCAATTGAGTGGTCCAAAGTGCAGCCAACTCACATCGCACTACCGCAAGCACCACCGTAAGCACCATCCCCTACGGTCACTCCAATCGAGCTGCCACACCCACCGACCACCGCTGCGACAACGACCGAATCCTACGCTCGTGACTTCAAAATATCGACAATTGCGAAGGCAACTCTATCGAACAGTCCGTTACGAGCAGCAACTGCAAATCTCTTCTATTCTGGAGACTTTGCCGATAACTACAAGAGATTTGCTGCAGGCGGCCCTTGTCACCATGACACGCATACCAACCTCTGTGCTAAGCAAATACCTGCTGAATGGACATATACCACGGCGAGGCTGTGTTGGTGCCCGCCAGATTGTGAGGCATCCGACATTACCTGGAGCGGCCGCATCAATTGCAAACTCAGCGAGGCTGTTGCACGTTTCTCCTGAGGTTGTCACACCACCTCCGGCACAACCAGTACCTCTGCGCAAGCAATTGAAAGACGAGGCGAAGCAAGCAAAGAAGCAGGGAAAGAAGAAGTCCAAGGGAGATTCTCAGACAGTCGACGGCTGGGAACTAACAGTGGGCATCGAGATCCACGCCCAACTGAACACCGCTCGCAAACTATTCTCCCCAGCTGTCACGTCTTTCAACGATGACCCAAACAGCCATGTGGCTCTTTTCGATGTTTCTATGCCAGGCAGTCAACCGTTGTTTCAGAAGGAGACACTGATTCCTGCTCTTCGCGCAGCTCTGGCTCTGAACTGCGATATTCAGAAGCTCAGCCGGTTTGATAGGAAACATTATTTCTGGTGGGATCAACCCTCGGGATACCAAATCACTCAGTACTACGAGCCTTTCGCCAAGAACGGACACATCACACTCCTTGCTCGAGACGGAATATCTCCCCAAGATGGCGAAAGCGTCACCGTTGGTATTAAGCAAGTCCAGCTTGAGCAGGACACGGCCAAGACCCTCGCTCAGACGGGCAAGGTTCACTGGCTGGACTTTAACCGCGTTGGCGTCCCGCTCATTGAGATCATTACCGAACCGGAAATGCATCACCCTCGCACCGCTGCTGTTCTTGTTCGAAAAATTCAGATGCTCTTGAACACTGTTGATGCCTGCGTTTCGGGGATGGAGACAGGAGGTCTGCGAGCAGACGTCAATGTTTCTGTACGCAGAACGGACGGATCTGACCTCTCGCTCGGTACGAGAACTGAAATCAAGAACTTGAGTACCATCAAAGCGGTTGAGGACGCTATCATCGCAGAGCGCGATCGTCAAATTCGTGAACTGGAAGCTGGACGAGCTATTGCTAGTGAGACCCGTGGCTGGGCTATCGGCGCCACAGAGACGCGGCGACTACGAGGAAAGGAGGGCGAAGTGGACTACCGCTATATGCCCGACCCCGATATTGCGCCCCTGGTCATTGGGGACGACCTTGTGGGCCATCTGCGACGATCGTTAGCTGTTACGCCCGATTCGGAGCTGGACACGCTGATTGCCCGATTCGGTCTCACGGCCAAGGATGCGCTGTCATTGATCAACCTGGAGAACGGGTCTCGTGTCCAATACTATTACAAAGTCCTTAAGTCGATTCAAGACAAGCTTGCCGAGGAGCTGACTGAGGCAGAGGTGCCAGAGTTCAAGAGCTACTCAGCTGTTGTTGGCAACTGGATCATTCATGAGCTTGGTCGTCTGACCACATACAAGGCCGGACCGCTCGCAGCTCGTGATCTGACATTCACACCGGAAGGCCACTGTGTGCAAATCCCGGATTCAGACCTCTCGCAGCTCCTGTATCATCTGGTGCGCAAGCAGATCACCGGAAAGGTGGCGAAGGAGCTTCTTTTCGCAATATATCTCAAGGAGATTGAAGGCGGCATCACTCAAGCTATTGAGGATAATGACCTGTGGTTCAAAGAGATCCCAGAGGAGGAATATGAGCATCTGGCTGAAGATGCCATGGAGGGAGAGGACAAAGTCTTGCAAGAGTTTGTCGACTACAAGAAGTTTCCCCAGGGGAAACTCATGTACCTGGTTGGTAAGATGATGCGACTTGGGCCAACTGAGCGCATCGTCCCTGCGAACGCGGAGAGGGTGATGAGGGCAAAGGTTGAGACGCTGCGAAAGGCGTGATTCATACACAGCGGAAACGTTACAGTCGTCAATGACACAGCCCTCCTCCTGTCACCTAGCTCGCCGCATACCGGCATTCGTGTCACCAGGCTATCCATTCGAGCTGGCGGTTAGCTCACGAAGCGCTCGGTCCTAAGGGTAGCTGGCCGGTCCGACGATGAAGCTTTGCCATGGCATCGCTGGTGTTACCACTCGCGTCTCCCCTGCGTACTGAGGGACAAGGTAGCAAACACGAAGTTGCTAATACATACATTTTCAATAAACATTCCCAACTCCAGCGAAATTATGGAATCAAGTTTGATTATGGCAAACCGTGATATCCCGGCAGCAAGAATATTCTCCGAGATTGACAGGCTCATGGATTCCGTCTTCCCAACGAGCGTCTTATTTGCTTCCAGTAAAGACAGGCCTGTCAAATGGACGAGGAAAACGGTGACCTCCGACAATGCGATATATGTGACGGCAGTCCGAGACGGCGAAGAGGATGATGATGATGATGGCGACAGAATACCAGTAGTAACAAAAACGGCGATGATCACAGTAACGGACCCTTATTCAGAGGAGCCTCGGTATTCTTTCTCAACAACGACACCGATTGCAACCACGACAAGTCTGAGAAACGAGTCCAGTTTCAAACCGGCATCGTCAGTTAGCAGCCATGGCCCAGCGACGCTCACACCGGTGCATCATCATCACTCCCATGGCCTTTCTGAGGGAGCCATCGCTGCTATCGCTATTGGCACAGTCCTCTCTCTAGCAGTCATGATAACCACGGCATGGATATGCATCCACCAAAGAAGAGGACAATGGAACAAAAATAGCGTCGTTCCTCCCCAAGACCCGATGCCTAGCTTTCGCGCACTGACTCCTCCGCCGCTGCCTGAGCTGAGCCCACACGATGACCGGACAGCTACTCCGGAACAAGATTCCTCCTGGCTTACTTACCATGAGCTCGGCGACCCGAGAGAGACTCTTTCGCAGGGTGTTCGGTCTCCTACGCCTCAGCCCGCAGTGGCAGAGCTTAGGAGCTATACTCGCGCATGGCAAAAACCGCGTGTATATACCGTCGGGGGACGAGGCATTGCGGAGCTGCCGGGCTTAGAGCCTGCGGCGAGTTCTGCTGACAAGAGTGAAAACAAATCACCCATCTCGCCAGTATCTCCTGTTAACTCGTCTTATGCGAGGGCTCATGTTGTGAACCCACTGTCATCAAGATTCAGCCCGTTGTCTCCTTGGGCTGGCGGGGAACGAGGAGAAGGCCAGCGAAGGGGACATTGAGAAGAATTCAGATGGGTTCGCAGAACGAAGGTTATGAAGGAAGCACGTTGGTATTATAGCTTAACCCAGCGGTGTCACGACCCACGGATAAGTTAATTCAGGGATGGATCAGGGGGAATGAAACTTGGAAGATTGTCAGACCGTAGGACCTCAAACATTGAATGCTAAGGTGATTGGTATTGCAGCCCGTGAGATCTTTTCGATCTGGACAGTACGTCAAAGAAGTATTGCGATATGTTGATTTCTCCCTGGGTTGGCCATATATGAACTGCCACATGTTAATGAAAGCATAATATGTATGTCCCATACACGTGATGCACCAGCTTTACCGGCCTGTGAAAATGGGCTTCCGTTTCTCCTGAAACGCTTTGAGAGCCTCGTCCCGGTCCTCGGTATTCACCACCCGCTCATACATCTTATTCTCAACCTCCTCCCTTGCCCACGCAACAGCCTGCAGCGCCGCCCTCACACCAACAGGTCCTCCCTCACAGATCTCCTGCGCAAGCCTCACAGCCTCGCTCAGAGCAGCCTTCCTGGCCTCGGCGAGGATCTTGGAGCCGTCGTGACCATCCTCGGGCACGACCTCGACGAGACGGTCAGCGATGCCGAGAAAGTAGGCCTCGGGCGCCGCGACGCGACGGCCGGTGAGGATGAGATCGCGGGCGCGGGAGAGGCCGATGAGGGCGGGAAGACGGTGGGTGCCGCCGGCGCCGGGGATGATGCCGAGGCGCGTCTCGGGTAGGCCGACGGTTGCGTTGGAGGAGAGGACGCGGAAGTGAGTGGAGAGGGCGAGCTCGAGGCCGCCGCCGAGTGCGACGGAGGATATAGCGGAGATGGTAGGAATGGGGAGGTTGGAGAGAGAGGAGAGGGTGCCGCGGAGGTTGGTCAGGAAGTCGGCGGTTCTGCGATAGTCGAGTCAGTACGGAGTCTGTCCAATGATAGACCGTCAGAGGGGTACACACTCTTGTTGCGTAAAGCCTCGGCGCTCCTTGAGATCTGCGCCGGCGCAGAAGCTTGTATCAACGGAACTGGCGAGAACCAGAGCTCTGGTGGGACCCTTCTCATCAACACCAGCTGCGCCGCCGAAGCGCTTCACCGGCGGTAGCTCCTCGCCATTGGGTCCATACTGGCTGTGCACTGCCTCAACCTCGTCTCGGAGAGAAGCCAGAAGAGCTTTGGAGATGGCGTTGCGAGCCGCGGGACGGTTGAGCTCGAGGATGCGGATATGTCCAGTGTTCGGAGCGGGTAGGTTGGTGACGCGGATGAGAGGCTCAGAGGCGGAAGAGTAGAAGCGCCGCAACGTGCGGAGGGTTATCGCTGGGGACGAGGTCAAGCGAGGAGGCATTTTAGCAGGTCAATTGAGTGGTGATGGAGGTTTATGCGTGGAGAGGAATCAATTGAGATGAAGTTTGGGACATGCCATACAATGACGTCGGCTTTCGTCGGTCCATTTTTGGTGTCTTCCTGGATAAGGTATCTTGAGCCGACTGAGAGCTGCGATAAGCCGATAAGAGACGGTTCAAGAGAACGGTTCCTTGTTTAACTTGGTAGTTTAAATCGACGTTGAGAAAACTGCATGAGTGTTGGTTATTGACGTAGCAAGTCTATCTTGGTCAACACTCCGAGTTGTGTCTATGCAAACGATAGCTGCTGTTAATTGCTGTCGAGATGGAGCTGCTCCCAGTGGAGATGAGGAGCTGGTCTAGCACGAGTCACGCAAGAGCTTTACCCCTTGAGATACAGTACCTAGATAGAATACTCACTTGAGACAGCGGAGAGCATGTACTTGAGCTCACCGCTTCACCGTGGATCACTATCCATAACATGACGGATCTATCAAGCAAAGCACGCACGCTAGGCTCCCCCGGCAATCGACTCTGCGCAAACCCCTGCCGTTCTGGGGAAACGCGCCAAGACGACTTTTTGCGCCGGCCTCGAGCTGCCAACTAATTTAATTTGCGGATCCTTTGCCATTGGCTTCTATGGATCTTCTCCTCAGCCTCCAACTTCTGATCCGGTTTCTGTGCGTTTGCTTGACAAGCTGTGACTCTTCTTGTCCCTGTCAACAATTCGTGTCTGGAATCGCAGGACTCGAAGAGGCGTAAGTTAGTGTGAGGAGAATGGACTCGGTTCTGGGCCGCTGTTAGTCGAGTCTGCCTGCGGGGGTTATTAAGTCATCGTATTGTCTAAGAGAGACAAAAGAACTCCGCAATGGCGACGACTTCATCAACATCTCTGCTGCTCTCGTCATCAGCAACACTGACATCTACTGCCTCCCAAACACCCCTCACTATCCTCCTCCTCGACAGTATCGAAGGCACATCCGACTTCTTCCCCTTCCTCGATATTGCTAGTCTCGGCTCCGGCTCCGACGATGTCGACTCAGGCCTCACCTTTAAGGAACTCTTTCAAACAAACCTCGATGGCGGCCAGGAGATTGTCCTCTTCAGTTCCGGCTGCCAAATCGACGGGGCCACCGACTGCACACGCGCCTGCAACAGCTCCGACTTCTTCTTCAGCTCTCTAGAGACCTTCTACAACTGTGCTGCCCTGGCTGCGGCGGCCCACTGGACCCAGGATGCGAAATCGTACTATGTCAGCGACGAGACGGAGAGCAATGCTAGTGCTGTCATGGGCTCCGGCACGTTGGCCGAGTTCGATGGGCGGCCTGTGCTGAAGTCTCTCATCACTTGCGCTCAGGATGCGTGCGAGAATGACGGGCTGAGCAAGCCCTGTAATCACACCATTGGCAGTCTTTCATATGGCAGCTCGAGCGTCGAGGAGATATTCGATGCTATGGATGAGTTCTGCCCGGAGTTGGCTGCCGAAATCAACCCCGACATCTTTGGACCAGGTGTAAGATCATCACAGCTGCCCTCACTCATGCATACACTAATAAATGCTACTATAGGTTCTCATCTCATATGTTCTCCAGGTCTGTTTCTCTGCGATGCTGTATCTCCTCCTCAAAGGCTTCACTCTCTGGGTGCGCATCACCCAAGGCCCTAACCAGCGCAAGTCGGAACCCAAGCCCTACCGCCTAAAGCGCAGCCTGACCCGGATCGAAAGCATGATTTGGCGGGATTCGAGCGGCTTATCGCGTACGAGCATCGCCATCGCAACCACACTGGTCGAGTTTCAGGAAGCCCAGTGCTGGTTCGTCTTTGCCGTCCAGATCGCCTCCATTCTCGCCATCGTCGTCAACTCCCAGGAGGGTACTTTCTGGGGCGAGATCATTGTCAATGCTGCTATTGCATATCATGTCAGTCAGAACGGCATACTGCCCATGTTCCTTATCCAGATATGTTTGCACCACGAGGGCATCCGCAACTGGCACACGTTCCTGGGTTTCTTTATGGAGTATCTGCTCGCCATTGTCGCAACGACGCAGAAGATCTACTTCAAGGACGCGTTCGCGTTGTTCAAGGGCCAGCATCGGATCAAAGGCTGTGGCCTGAACCCAAGTCCGCGAACGTACTGCGCTGCGACTCGAGGAGTTGCTGGCCAGGCGTTCAGCTTCTTCCCGCATCCTCTTCTGTACAAGATGGTGTTTCTCATCCTTGACAGCGTCGCCATCATCGCGCTTGTAACTGATCAGTTGGCGTGGACGCTCCGGAAGCATCACCTCACAAGACACGTCCAGTTTGGATCGTATCGCCTCGGTCGATGGCCGCGATGGGGGAAGCAGCGGCGTGGACTGTTTATCAAGCGTTGGTTTTGGCGCACTCTGGAGGTGGCGTATCTCGTCGTGAATCTGCTGTACATGGTGAGTTTAACAAAGGTGATAAATTCAGAAAGTTTCGCTGCGAACAAGTGGTCGTACGGCCAGATCATTGCTGTCACTGTATGGGGTCCCGTCATTGTCAAGCTGTTTGACCTTTTACTTTGTGAGTACCTACCTACCTCTACCTACCTACGGTAGTACCTATTCCGGGGAAGTGATTTTGATGCTGACTGCATATGCAGCTGGGCCGCCCAAGAATGGCATGAGGCTTAACTCTGGTCCGCCGCGGCTGCGCATCGACAACGTTATAAACGGTCGGGTGGGGACATCTGCGGACGAAGACCTGGAGGACGAAGACGAGAAATATGACACTGAGCCGAATGACCGACAAGATTTCATGATTCGAGGGGCTCAGCTGCAATTGACGAATTCGGGTCGCGGAGCTCACGAAGAAGTGGAAGTGGGAGTGGAAGCGAATGAATCGAATGAATCGAGGACGTGGGCGGCAACGCCAGAGCGACCAAGGGTGGAAGATGGTTCAAAGGGAAATGAACGAGTCGATGATTGAAATGTCCTTTATGATATAGTCTTATGATAATGACTGCTTATGCTAGATTATGAAAGGGATATGAAGATGGGTGGCTGATGATGTCTTGGCAGAGACCATCTTGGCGATGCCCTCAGGGACAGCAATTGTACTGTACTGTACTGTACTGTACACAATTGTACTGTACTATACATCGGCTAAACTTGCTTGTCGTTGAAGAATAATGTGACGCCTCTTTTATCGTCAATTGGCACATCCATCAACCACAGCCATCCGCATCGCAACCCGTCTCACTACCAAGATCAGCTCTCCACTCACATCATCGCCAAAGCTCCCAGCCCCATAAGACATTCCCCCCCCCCAACGATCGCCGCAGAATCTCTCGATGGCAAGCGGCAAGCTGCTCGAGCTTTTCTCTGGCCCAAGCCTCTCTGCGTCATCATTGCTGCATGTTTGATTTCACGTGCCGGGTCGCGCCGCAACAGGAGCTCTTGCCCCGCCGGGCATGACATCATGGCGAGGTCACCGTCATACATGATATAACTGACAGCTGTGCCCAGGAGAGCTGCTTCCATTGCAATTGAAAGCTCTCTATTTCTCCTCAACCAATTGAACATCCTTCAACAATTTCCTGAACCTCTACATCAACATAAACACCAACACTTGCACCACCATGTCTTTCCTCACCAAGAACATCATCCGCCGTGTGGCCCTCGCTCCTCGCGTCGCCCTCGCTCCCCGTGTCTTCGTCATCCAGGCGCCCCGGACATTTAGCACCAGCTCCGCTTACCAGCGAACTGCCACCGAGACCGTCAAGGACACCGTCAAGAAGGTTGACCGTGCCGTGAGTGGCAAGATCGTCGATGGTATCGAAGTAGGAGGCAAGACTCCCCCAATCTAAGCCCCCAATTCATCTACGATCAATTACTAACAGGCCTGCAGAGACCGTCACCGGCAAGGTCAAGGAGACCGTCCAGGAAGTCACCGGAAACGAGACCACCGGCAAGGCCGCCGAGCTGAAGGGTGAGGCCAAGGGCGCAGCCTATCACGCCAAGGGCGAGGCCAAGGGTGCGGCTTATCAAGCCAAGGGCGAGGCCAAGGGCGTGGCCCAAGACGCCAAGGGTGAGGCTCAGAGCATGGCTCAAGAAGCCAAGGGCAAGGCTCAAGAACTCTCGGGCAAGGCTAAGGGTGCTGCTGAGGAGGCCAAGGGCAGGGTGAAGGGTGCCGCTGAGGAGATCAAGGGCAAGCTGTGAAGGAGCTCGACTTTATAAGCAAGATGGAAGATAATGAGGGTCAGGCCCAATGGCCCGTTGTACGATTGTAATCCATGCATCACACGGTTAAGGGAGCAAATTTGACGCATTAAGCAATCAACGTCTTGGTGATACACATCCTGTGTCTGCGTGGTAAGCTCCGTCATGAACGTAACAAGGAGAACTGCGGTTGCAAGAGGGCCTTAATGACGTCAACTGTTCTTGACGTGGTGACATTAGCCTGCGCAAGCTTCTCAGCCACCAAGGAACTCCAGTTGCTGCCCTGCCCATCACGCTCGGATCCATCACAGGGTCCGTTCTTCTTATCCATCCTTTGAGTATCGAAAGAGAAAGACAGAATACAACTGCCCTCCAATCGTGATCTTGGAAACTATCACAAACCGAAGCAACCCATCATAAAATCACTGGCTTTGCACATGCTTTACTCCTGCCGATCCAACTGACTTAGGCAATGTTCCTCTTCTTCGACCGAACCACAATTTCGCCAAGAGGGAACCGAACCCATGTGGTGTCCTCCGTCATGATACCCGCTGCACCAGCATAGAAAGCCAAGAACGCGCAAATGACGGAAAATGCACCTCCCGTCTTGTTAATTCGAATAGCAGCTGTAGGGTGGCTCGTGTGCAGGAACTGAGCCATGCTGAGGAAGAGAAATGCCAGGAACAGGAAGCCGAGCACGGCAAGGATGGCAATGTTGGTCTTGAGGGCGGCGATGAAGAAGATGAGCGTCAGGAAACACCACAGGATGAGGAAGATGCCGAGGGCGAAGCTGTAGGCGCGGTCGTCGCCCTTGTATGCGTCTTTGATGCCCAGCTCGGGAACGAAGAACATGGCAAAGGCGAGCCAGAAGGAGCCGTAGGAGCAGTGGACCGTGGTACCGAAGGTGTTGCCGACGCGGAACTCCATGAGGCCTGCGAAGAACTGGGCAATGCCGCCGAAGAAGACTGCCAGGCCGAAGATGGCTTGATCAGGGCCGACGCCGCCGAAGGGGTTGGATCCGGGGAGGCTATTGAGAGAGAACAGTCAGCACTGACAAGTTTAGGCTGGGATTCATTTCAACTTACCCAGCACCGCACTGGTACAGGCCGAGGACAAAGGTAGTCAGGGCGAAACTGATCAGACCCAGCGGACCAGGGTTTGCAACTCTGTTGAAAGGAGGGTCATAGACTTGAGACACCATGGACTGGTGAGGCTTCGGTATGTTAAGGGCGCGTCCTCCATGGTGATGATGGTGGCCGCAGTGGTGATGTGTCTCGTCTTCTTTGTCGGTATACTGAGTTGGTGTGGTCGCCCCATTGGAGCGAGGAGTGCTCGAAGACATCTTGTCCGCTATCTTGGACGAACGATGAGACTCAATGGTGTCGAGTATGTCACTTGATGGAGGAAGAATTCAAGCAGTTAACTCGGGGCACAAATTTATATGAACCCGCTCAAGGTACAGAGTTTTATATCTTCATCACAACTCAGTCGTCCTAGCGGCATTACCCCATACTCCATCACATTGAACATGACGATGGGGCGGACATGCAACTCCTTTCGGTTCTTGCGAACGGAAAACGATCCCCAGGGGGTATCGTGGTGGGGATCAACAAGAGAGTGAAAGCAACACTCGGTGGATGTTGTAACGACATCATGGGAGCCTCTTTGGAGGACTTGACCCACGGCGCCAGCAGAACTTCAACAGCAGCAACACCTTATGTAAAGGGCCGAGGATGGGCGTGGAGATAGACCCAATGTGGAGGCTCCAAGATGGTGTGACGGAACCTTTGCCAGGCATTCACCCTTGAAAAGCTGGATCTGTCGGCACGTTGAATGGAGCTTTTGAAGATGTATTGGGGGGGTTCACACGAAGCGGGTCCTATGGCCCGGGGTCCAGTCCAGTTGCCATTACGTTGAGGGTTGTTGATGGGTAATCCGTGTTGATGGTTGGCTGCTTCTTGAGTCAAGAGAACAATGAGATTCCAAATCAAACCCTGAACCTCGGCTCTGGGAGGCAACAGGACCTGCGATCTGAGAAGTTGTTAGTCCAAGTGCCTCAGCTTTAGATCGACAAGAGGAGTGAAGCCCGAGCCGTCAATGGGGTTCCTGCCAAGGTGGGCGGACCAAGCCTGACCATGTTTAGCACCATTGAGCCTCAGCAAGGATCCCAGCATGAACCGCAGTTGGAGGCGCTCCAACAAGAGCCACCCTAGAAGCCAGAAAATCTTGCGGTGGAGATGTCAACCGAATTGCGTCGGTGGTAGGTGGGGAGAGTGTCATTTGTGTCGGAAATATTCCGCTCCATAGTCCACTTCTCCTCGTGGTTGAGCTCAGAGCAGCATAAGAAGAGCTTCTCGAGGGTCATGCTCAGGGCGACCAGGATGGGTTCATGGATCAAGGCACATGGGAACTGCCGCCCCCATGTCGATCACCTCACGGGCTGTCCCCATGGGCCACGGACATAAGACTCCAAAGACCATGCTACCCTAATGATAGAGTCGGTCTCCATTGAGGAGAAGCATAAACACGACTAAGTTGGATACCATCGCGGGCAGAAAAGTGTGAATCTTAGCTGGATCGGAGCTCCGGGCTTAGCACGGCGCTGTTGATGACGACGGCGGCAATGATCTTTGTCTGCCGTTATTTCCGGACATTGCTCCATCATGTCTTCGGTATATATCCTCGGGACTCGCTCGAGTGGAGCTTCGGTTGTGTTCAGGTAATTACCGAAGGATTCAGGTGCAAGTTCAGTTCAATGCCATCTCGTCAAGGACAGAGCCTTGCAAAGGCATCACCCACGGCCGGGATGATGGAACGATACTGACACTGTGAGACGACCTTGACGAGAGCTTGTTGACGCGAAATCCGAAGAAGACGGTGGTCTGAGCACCGCTCACCGAAACACTCACCATGGTGGATAACCTGACCGAGGGCAGTCTCGTGACTAACATAGGGCACCTATAACCC
>JAAVUK010000088.1:0-76365 GCA_014899095.1 Fusarium buxicola | reverse complement strand
GGGCACTTGGGCAATTGGGTGTCACCAAAGACTTGGGTGTCATCAAAGCATAACGTCGACACAACTTTCCTGATTCTGATGCTCAATTTCCACGATACCCATGCCAGTTTGGCAACTTTAATCGGTGCGATGTAACCAAAGCTCTTCTCCCTAGTTGTGCCGAAGGACCGAGGCCTAGATCGAGCCTCAACTGGCCGTTCGTGGTTGGTCGGTTCAGCTGCCAACACACAGTCAAAATCAATGGCTTGCTGCTTTTGGCCATGGATCATCAAAGCAAGGCTGCTACGTACGCGTCTGGCACGCGTGGGGCTGGGGTGCTGTGGCTCGAGCTATTCTCTATTCTCGTGGCTCTCGTGGCTGGGACGCCGTTGCTTACAACACAATGACGCCTTGTACATGCACATACGCTGCAGGTCGCGCCACGATGCGACTGTGCATGGATCCGGGCCGTCGAGCTGGGCCGTATCTGCATGCAAAACAGGTTCTTCTTTGGGGAACTCGACCACATCTCTCTTCTGATTGATCCTTTCGAATAACAAATAAACAAACCATGAGCAGCATATCGAGCTCGGGAGATCGATATCCGACAAGCTCCTGGTGCCCAAATTCTCCGATAGGATCCCTTCCATCCATGTTTACAACGCCAGGCGCCATATTGATTGCGTCCTGGCCTCTCAGACACGTCGAACCCTTGCTTTGCTTGTTTTGTAAGTTGTTGGTGCTGCGGTTCCCAGCGCTGCCCCTTGAAGGCCATGTCGCCCAATTGAGGAGTGCCAAAGGGCCACGCTTCGACCAGCCGAGGTCGATCCTCGACACCATCACCTGTTTCCAAGCAGAAGGAATCCATCTACGGATACGGATAGTGGCACATTCATATCCATCCGATATCTGGAAAGCCTTTGACTGATACCGAGTACGCAGTCAGCCAAGTCTCGGCCGAGCTGAAACCGCTGGCAATCTCTAATCCTAATCCTTGCTTCCGCTTGTACTTGGCCTACCATGAATACAGGACCCGCTGAATCGTCTTGTTTATCGGCGATTGCATCGTCGATTCTCCCCCCCCCGAGGGATATCGAAAACTTAAAACCTGCTCATCACGGTCTGTTCTCCCATAGTTGAAACTAGCCGCAGTGGAGTTTTCGGTCCTTGGGGGAGCTGCCGCCTCTTAGGATTCCGAGCATCGCGATTGCTCGAGAAGCTGCCAAGATGCAGATGTCAAGGCAATTTCGGGCCTCCGTTGTCCCTATCCTTGAAGTGATAGTGACACCGACATGAGGATCCAAGGGCCAGTTAGATCCGGTCCCCCGTGTTGGTGGACAATCATCGGGCTGCATATGCTAGTCACTCATCTCGCTCACCCTTGCCAGCAGCCCCTGACGATTGCCAGCGCTTGGATAGGGCTGTGGGTAAGATGTTGGACGATTTGCATCACAGCATCTCGCCCGTCTTTAGTGGGAGATGTGCATTTGAGCTGCAGTGAGAGATGGCGTATACGTCGTCAACTTCTCATGAGCTGTTGTACAACGCTGCGCACATCGTTGGTACTGCGTACTGCGCGAACACAGGTATCCTTGAGGGAAACAATCATCCCCTGGAACTCGCACCGGGCCTGGCATCCGCGGGTTGTGGTGCTACGGCGCAGCGCTGGGAAAAGCAGCAATTCGCTCCTCGAGGCCAGGGCAAGCGAGAGGGGTGGACGGGTCGACGCTCCGGGCCGTCACCTTCATTTCTCTCTCTCTGAATGTCTGCATGTCTGTATGTCTGGCTGGTCTACCTGTTTGTTGTTGTTGTTGCTGCTGCTGAAGCGCCCCTGTCGTGTCCTTGTGAAACTGTCGTCGCGATTTGTAGCCCAACACGAATGCCTCCCGGGTTGAGTTGCATTGGCTCCCGCCGTCTGTCGACGCGCCCGGGGACTTGACAAGATAGGAAGGCCAGGTCGGCTGCCAGAGTTGACAGACAGTCAGCGTTGCAGTCTGAGACTGGTCAGCAAGGGTTGGCCGTCCAATGTCCTTGTGCGAAATCACCCAACGTGGATTTCAAATGGTTGCAGGCTGCAGCTTTCAGCTCGACCCAGACTGCGGCCAGTTTCACTTTCCTGCTGCCAGGGACTTGGAAGACGAACTGCTGGAAACGCCCAGATCGTCGTGGGGATTGGCGTCGTTCAGGCGCCGAGGGTAGTTGTCGTGGGGCCACTGGACACTGTACAAGCTCATTTTCAGGGACTCCTGCAGAGCTCTTGACAGGCGTGATGGACGTCGCATGCATGGGTTGACTGGTTTGGGGGCAGACATCTAGGGTGCTGGGTCAACCATGACTCTGCGTTAAACCGCTCGGGTTACTGTCATCTCAGTTGGGATATATGTTTCGAGAAAACATATGACCATCGTAAGCAGAACATGCCTCATTTCAGATGCTTACATTCGCTTTTGCTGCCAGTTATGTATTGATGTTGCGCTCGCATTTCGTCAAGGATACAAGTCTGTACCAACATCTTTGAGGTTGGTTACTTGAGTGTCTATAATGTACCACGTAGAGACATGCAAGTAGTATCTAGCAGCTATCTCTAATCTTGAGTAATATATGGCTTATGTCAGAGTAGCTTGCGAGTTCTTCGTTCGCATATACCCGCTGAAGAGCACAAAACCGTTAGTTCCAAAACCGGATATCGGCAGTTATTACTGCGTTCTGCTGTAACTATACAACCATTGTACGAAGGGATTCACAGAGAATACTAGATCAGTATGTCGCGATGCTAAAACATTGGAAACCCAATTGATCACTATTCCGCCCCAGTTCCCTCTGGTCATCAAAGTTCAGCAATGCTACTAACAGTGCCCACACAGAGAACGAACGTAACCCACAACTTTGCAAGTAATCCATGGGCCGAGGCAGACCGGACTACTTCAAGCAGCACTTGGAGGTGTGCCGACCTTGGACTCTCCTGAACTGCTCTCGGTGGGTTGAAACGAATCAATGTAAATAGACCTGGCAAACTGAATCTCTCGAACCTCTAGAAAGCCAGGGCTTGATTACTGGAGACCAACTCAATCGTGATGTCCATGCATGTCTCCATACATTTATCGAGACGCTATCCCAACACATCATCCAGAAGATCGAGTTTGTTTGAGTGTCACGCCTTTAACTCTACCCGGCTTTGAAGATATACAGTAACAAGAAAAATGAGGAAAACAACTAATCGACTCATCACATCGCATGACTCTGTCAGTTCACATCTACTACACGTACCCAAATCCCCACGATACATTTGCATCCCCTATCCCATCTATCTTTCTGGCAGACAAAGAAGTTCACTAACCCAGGGGAGCAACATCAGTTCCTTTTCACCGGGGCTACAATCGAACTCGACACTAGGGTTGCACTTCTTGGACTCGCCGAGGTGACCTTTTCGTCTCGAAGTTCTGCCAAACATGCCCATGACGTGATAGCATGCATAACCGCCGTTGGCATTATACATATGACACCTTTCAGACATGCAGAGTTCAGTTCCGGCTTGAGAATATCGACGCACAGGATTGTGTTGAAGTCGGAGTTGGTTCGGTCGACTGGGTTCCAGTTCCCATCGTTGTCGTTGCTTGTGATTCTGGGCTCGTTTCAACACACTGTTTGGTCAATGAAGATATCTGTAACGCGAATGCTTCACTGCAGTCGGCTTTTGGACATTCTAGTAGCTCGATCTCACCTATTACTCAGTCCGAGCAGGGCTAGTCCCTGATCCACTCGCTCATGTCCGGCCACGAGCGCATGATGTCGTAGCAGAAGCGTTCCGTCTTGCTGTATCCCCTAGTCCGCCTGACTGAAGAAGTGAGCCTCTACCAGAGAAGCTATCGTGCGGATCTCTCATGTAAGTTCTGTTGAAAGTGCTCATAAATTCATCGATATTGTCTGTCCTAGTAAACTCTACCATCTGGCTCGAGCTCTTTCCGCCTGTTACTATACATGAAGGTTGAGTCAACAGCCAACACCAACAAGCAAAACCGCTCAACTCGGTCGTCGGTCCCCCCTGGGTTGTCCTTCTGGGACATGGTCAGTAAACCCGAGCCTAGGTCTAATGGCGCTCTTATAACCAGGCCATGTCAAGCGCTGAAGGGCTTACTATGTTTTCCGGCTGAGGTACGTAACCGGATCCAGGGCATATGTAGAAGTAGGATATAGTGCAGTGAAGACGAAACTAGACACTTTTCTTGCATAACTACTCGGTACATCGGAAGCAAGGTCAAGCCAGCTGCATCGGACGCGCGTTGACAGGGATACTTTGATAGGTAAAGCGGGACGTCTTCTTAATGCGTTGATTCATTCGTGATGCACCGTTGCTAGGAACAACGGTGTCTGGGATCATCAAGATTGTCGCCATATTGATCCAAACCCGCATCTGCAGGTAGATGCAGACCAGAATATCAATGAGTTTTTGTTGACAATACGTATGTAGTACGAATACTGGGGGCGGAGACGCATCGTACGACCACACGGCAACGTCGTGGAGCAGGATATCAGTCGTTGCTTTTTCCCCGTCTCACTCGTACGAACTGACTAAGATTCACGACAAGTAGACTCCTGTAGCCTGCATACAGCCAACTTGATGTCTTGTTCCTCAAGATTGAGCCGAGTTCCAAGGGAGATGGTGTAGGGCACCTACTCAAGGCTGAGGCGTCCTCAAACTTTAAGCCTCACACTCAGATACCCCGCTAGAGGACTCACGAAACAGTGGTCCCCTGCCACAGTTGACCGTGTCTTTCAGGGGCGTCACCGCCCGAGTCCCCTGAAAAGCTGGAGCCGCGTGGATCTCGAAGCCCGGAAGAACCGAGACGAGCGCACTAAGGCTTGGGGCTAGCTGGAATTAGACCCCTGCGTCAGTCAATTCACCCACCTAACATCCATCAACCCACCCAGCACGAGGGGCCATGATCCATCCGCTTTCATGGCCACGGCCGTGATTGGCGAATTCTTTCTCTTGCCGTCAGTCCGAGCGGTGACGTCTCTTGTTGTTTTCGTGGGCATCTTTTTCTATGTATGCTTCTTTCCTCGCTTGCTTCTTCCATGAGACGTATACCGATCGAATCGATGGAGAGACGGGTTCTCTTCAAAACACCATAAATCCACCCCATCATGAACGACTCCGGTAGCCATCGTGGCAGCCTCCGCCTACCCCGTGTCCGACCGGGGCACGGCGTCTCGAGAAACTCGTCCGTCCGCTCCTCGGCCGCCTACGATGACCTTCGGCTTCCCTCGGGTGGTCCCGCCGCTGCCCACGCCCTCCGCGCCGCTTCCTCCCGCTTCTCTCTAAACGAGCAGTTTGCGGCCACACGACAAGAGTACGAGCTCTGGGACGACGATGCGAGCTCGGTGTATGAGCGTGTAACGAATGCTTCCGAGGTGGGGGACCCCGAGACCGGCGACAAGATCCTCGTGAGCTCCGCCGAGGGATTCGGGCTGCTGTACCACGCCGACGATGCGGCGCCGGGCCCGGGGTTTTCGGATTGGGAATACTACGACATTCTATGCCTTCCCCGAGACGCTGAAGCGTTGTCGCAAGACCAAATCCGAAGCGCATACTACCGCCTGTTTCTCCTCTACTATCCCGACAGCTATCCCGCGCATCTGCGACCAATTGCTCGCCAACAATTTCTCCGCGCACAAGAAGCTTTCGAGACGCTCATTGATCCCGCACGCCGAGCGCAGTACGACCTGGATCAGTTCTTGCAAGTCGAGGAAACTCAAGACGCCTCATCTGAATACGAGGCAGCATTTAAAGAAGCTGTCCAAGACCGAATACAAAATGGCGTGCGGACAAGCTCCGATTTAGGTATGCGACTGGATGCAACAGGATCTGCGGCTGGCCCCTCGAGCCTTCGACTCCTGGACTTTGCTCTCAGCCATTCCGTGACAATTGATGTTCCCGCACTGCGGAAACTATTACAACCTCAAGTCTCACGGATAGAGCTTCTTACCTCGTCGAAAGAAGAGGCGGTTGAAGGGCCCTCTCAGCCAACAGTCGAGGTTGCTACACCTACCCTGACTGTCTCTGGATCTACTTATGGTGTGGCGGGGGATCTGTCACTGTTACCGACAACATTGTTCTACGATCGCTACCAGCCTCTTCTACCTTTGACAATTCCGAGACACCGTATTACACAGCTCGTCAAGAACAGACTCTCGCCATTGGTGTCCCTTCGATACCGACAAGAGTTCCTGAACCGCTCACCCATAATAGCCCCGGACAAGCTTAGATGGATCAAAACTGCAATCGAGCTCGAGTCTGATATTCTGCCTGAATTATCCGCAACCAGCCGTCTTTATCATCACTTCACCCTCCCCAACTTGTCGGAGCCCACTATCCTCGAGGCCAGTATACAGACTTCTCGACATCTGCCTCGTACACGAACGCGCGTTGCTCTCGGGGTCCACCAGAATCTCTACCATGGCACAGGGTTTTTGCGCACAGATAGCGGTGACTGGATATTCGGTCCCAACTTATCGGTTCCCGGCGTCTCCAAGATGGACCCCAACATGTCCAGTGCCGAGTCTCCCTTCAAAGTAGCCCCTAGTCTAGAGCTAGGCTTCCAAACGGGATCAATAGAGCGAGTACCCGTTCCAGGCTCATCAGATTCTCCTGGCGCTGAGAGCGGAATCAGAGGCCTTGACTACGAAGTTTCTTCTTTCAAACACGGAACCTGGGCGGTCTCTGCGGCTGCTACACCCACTTCAGTGTCAGGGCTCGTGCGATATAGCAGAGATCTAAACCTACCTTTTCAGCCTCCACCAACATCTTTGGATCCAGGACTACCCCCATCGGCGCGACTAGAAGTCGAGCTGTGCTCAAACACCTTCCAGGACCGGTATCTCGCCCTCCGCAACCTCTGGTCCGTTGGCCGCTTTGCCCGCCTCGGGCTTGAGGTCGGCATTAGTCTACACAACCTTCACCTCTCCGTCTACTGGTCCCGCCTCGGCCAGCGCCTCAGCGTGCCCCTACTTATCGCCCCGCGTTCCCTGCTCGGCCCCAGCGTCCTCTTCTGGGCCGGCGCCCTGCCCTTCGTTGGCCTCGCCGCGCTTCAGCTTGGCCTTGGTCACCGCCGTCGCCAACGAGCCTCATGTTCTCGTCGACGGGCTAAGCCGGAGCTGAGCTCTTCGGAAACCCACGTCACAATTGCTCGCCACCGCTATGAGGCCGATAACGTCACCGTTCTTCTTGCACAGGCTGTTGAGGGCCGTCAGAAGCGTCAGATGTCCCTCGGCGGCCTCGTCATCCTCAGCGCCAAGTTTGGTGTTTCCAACGAAGACGGCACGCTCGCAACGGGCGAACAGGTCGCAGATGTTACAACCGCCGTCGCCGCCCTTGTCAACGACTCTACCGATGCGAGCGGACCCGCCCTTGTCATCCCTCACGGGGTGCGCAAGGACCGCCTGCCAGGGTTCTGGGACCCTGTTCCGGGCTGCGACAAGGTTCTCCGCGTCGAGTATTCGTTCAGGGGTGACGAAGGGGTCGTCGAGGTTGGCGGTCGTGATGAACTAGTCCTTCCACCTCAAGTATAGACGCAACTCACCTCACTCTTGCATATATGTATGTGTATATATAATCATGTGTCATGAAGAAACAAACGAACAAAACAGAAGATGGAATGGCTGCATTGTATGGGCCCAGTAGAGGTTGGCCTGAGTGGGTAATAGGAAAATGCATTTAGATGTCGGCTCCGTGTATTGTTGGACATCGCGAGTAAGCCCGATGGATACAGAACATTGGAATGACGCATATACAAGCCTTCGGCATGTGGCATCCCCCCTGACTTCGACTTCCCCTACTTAGTGGGGGATAAAAGAAACCACAGGAATAGCCATTTATGCCATAGCTCCTCTAAGACTACATAAGTTGAAGGAGAGAAGACCTAACTGATAGTATAAGGCCATATTATACTGTGATAGGATTTCAAGCTAACCCATGTCTTATGATCGTGGCTTCGCTTTTTCTTCCTAAATTCGTGCGTTCTTAGAGGAGGTATGGTATAAATGGCTATGCCTGTGTTCTTTGTCTTCTGCGGGCCCTGGCATGGTGATGCCAGAAGAGCGCACGACATCTCACATGCAAAGGTGACGAGATCTGTCACGACGGACGCAAGCGAAACAGATCACTGAGAGACAAGATGCGTAGGACAACGAGAATCAATTGTCGTGATGCCGCGTATCTATCGTACATTGACACTGTCCTCTTTCCAGCACAAACACTTTGTGCCCAGTGTTGACCAACCAACCGACACTCCTCCCACAAGAACACACACACGAGAGAACGCCTAGCCCGTTTTGTCGAAGAGAAAATTATCTGGTATAAGAGAGAAAAAAAGGGAATAGTAATGAGAGAATCAAGGCTCGGCTGTGAGGGCCAATAGAGAGCCCCGATTTGGTGTGTAATAAGTCAATCATGGCCTTGTCTAATCTGGAACACGGAGACTGGCATCTAGACAGATGCAACTAATGCTCGTGTCTATGAGGGCTGGTCTCGCTGTGCGACGTGTCACTGGCACGGCGGGTTGACGAGCCGCGAGACGAAGCATCTATGCCAGGGCAGCAGCCAGGGGCCTGGCAGTCCTCGATACACTCGAGCAGACAAGCATCACCCTTGGCTCCGTCAACGTTGCCGTCGAGGGAAAGGGCAGCGGCTTCTGCTTCGTGCTGGTGCTTCCGGTCGAAGCAGAATTCGGGCTGGATGGTGGCACTGTGGATGCCGAAACCATGGAGACACTTCCTGGCTCGGCGAGCCAGCTCCATGTACTTCTCGCCACTATGCGAATCGATGGGGAAAGAGACCTGGATATGCATGCTGGCAACGAGCTTTGTATCCGAGAGCTGCCAGACATGGATGTGATGGCAGGTGATGACACCGGGCAGAGCCTCGATGTCCTGCCGGATCTCCGGTACACTGATATGCTCAGGTGTGGCCTGCAGAAGGACTCGGGCGGTGCCCCTGGTTAGGGGAATACAGGTCTTGAGGATGATGGCGGTAATGAACAGGGAGACTGCGGGATCGGCATAGACCTTTCCAGGCCAGTCGGTGAGCCAGATGATGAGAGCCGTGACCATGACACCGATATTTCCAAGCATGTCACCCATGACATGGAGGATCATGGCGTTCATACCCATGTCGTCGTGGCTGTGACCGTGGCTGCTCTTCTTGCCGGCCTTCTTGGGAATGGTGTGATGGTGACCGTTGTGGACGCTCGAGTCTCGTCGCGGCCGGCGAGAGTGAGAATGAGAGTGAGCCGCCTGCTTGTTGTTACCAAGAGAGTCGTTCTTAGGGACGCCCTTGAGGAGGGGCGACTCTTCATTTGCTTCTTCCTCATCGACCATCAAGGGGGTCTCGGACTCGGCCTCGCTCTCGCTGGGGGTGTCATCAGACTCTCCCATAGTGGCCGCAATAATATCCTGTCGGAAGCTTGCTGGGTGAATACTCATGTCCTCGAAGCTGGCAAAGCGGGAATGTCCACTCCTACTGGATCGGTAGTACTCTCGGCCTCTCGAGTGCGTTGAATGATGATGGGTGCTGGTGCTGGACTCGTGCCTACTGTGGCGATGATCGCTGGAATTAACGCCGGACCTATCGGCAGTGGTTGCGCGGCGAACAACGACTTCGGGGAGAACATCGCCAACAGCGCCGTTCTCGTCAGCGGTATCGTGGTGGACATGGTGACCGGCGTGGCCCTCCTCTTCGTCGTGGGCGTGGTTGTGCGAATGGCCGTGTTCGTGTTCGTGATCATGGTCATGGCCGCCAGGTCCGTGAGAATGACCGTGGCCTCCGAGGACGAAGAAGCCGACAAAGTTGGAAAAGAGACCGGCGGAACCAACGATGAGCATAAGCTTGGGGTTGCTGATTTCGGGGGGCTCAATGAATCGGGTCAGGGCTTCGAGGACGATGGAGACGCAGAGGGCGATCAGGAAGACAGCATTGAAAAAAGCACCCAGAATCTCGGCGCGCACCCACTGGAAAACGATTAGTTATGAATGTGAGCATCCAGGCATCGAGGAGTTGTGGAAACCTACACCAAAGGTGAACTCGTCTGTTGAGACCTTTTGCGCTGCCGACACAGCCCAGAGGCCGATAACCAAGGAGATGATGTCATTGAGCTATGTAAAATGTCAGTTGATGCGCCAATGGCCAATTCACTTGCAGGGTGGGTAGTGAATGGATTGGCTAACCATGTGGAAGGCATCAGCCATGAGGGCCAGCGAGTGGGCGAGGAAACCAGTGACGAGCTCGAGTAGGAAGAAGGCCGTATCGATGGCAATCATGACCTTAATCCTGGTGCTCTTGGACCAAGCCATCTTCTGGAGGATTCCCATGGCGACGAACGATTAGAGCGCCGGCGAGGGCGCTGGGTCTATATGAGCGGATGAAGCGAGTGAGGTTGATGGAGGAGGAGGGAGGAGGGAGGGGGCCCGATAGCCCGTCGCGGGCGAAGGAGGAGATTTCAGTGGTTTGCGATGACGGAATGCGACAGTGGAGGTGGGAGCGCGTCGAAAGGCCAGGGGGCACAAGCTGTCTCAGGCCAATACGCGCAGAGATTGGCGATATCGGCACTTACGCAAGGGTGAGGGATAAGTAACTATCTGGAAGAGGAGGGGGAGTAAGAAGAAGAAGAAGAAGAAGAGGAAAAAGAAAAGGAAGAAAAAGGTGGAAGATACGGAGTAGAAGAGGGAAGATTAAAAACCAACGCTTACCAAGTGTTACGGAGTAGAGACAGATGAGTTAATAATAGTGGCAAAGGTTAAACGGCAATGAGGAATGAAAGCCCAAAGGGCAAGCGGCTGGAACTAGGTCGGGATGTACCCGCCTCTGGCTCTTCTTTTATGCCCGATGCTAAAAGGGCAGCTTTTATTAAGTAGTCTGGCAGCTCTGAGACAGGGCTGGAACGATCGATAGTGAGCGATGGGTACCTTACGCCTTTTAGTCCCGGCCAAGTCTTGCCGCAGGCCGGTAAGAAAAACATATGCAGAATACTACGATAACGTTGAGGCGAAACTGGACTCCAGAGGAGTTACTACTCCAAAGGAGGAGTAACCGATACGCACGTCTGGCACGTACCATCCGGTGATCCGTCCCTTGCTGAAGCCTCAATGTTCTTTTCTCCTCCCTGCTGCTTGATTATGAACAAGGGTTGCGCGATCTAGCTCAATGAAGGCCACTAAGGCCCCTTGTGGCTCTCTGACAGGGCATGTCCAGCCCGCCCGGTTCGGCGCATCCATTCCTTTTCCTACCAGCAGATATCCGTCTTTGGACGACTCCCGTGTCTTTGGAGAGACATGCATGGCGGCGTAACTGGGAGGGATTTGCTAGTACGTACCGGTATCCAGTCCTGCTGTGGTGCCGACGTGATGCATGCGCCCGCTCAAGGCTTTGTCTTCGGCTCGGAAGCGCAACAACCTCGAATGGATGCACACACTCGCATCATATCCACAAAGAGGCCTGAGGAAACAACACCAACACCAACACCATGTCATGTCTGGTCGGTTCGGGGCGGATGCCTCTCTTCCCGGTCGCCTGTTGCCGCCAATCCTCCGGCTTCGGGGGGATCGTCTATGTAAGTCACCATGATCGTTCTTGAGTCCACGCAAGTATCCACAGTTGAGTCCTTCTCGTGCAGAACAGGGTAGGGTCCGCCAGCCTCGGATCCCCCATCCGAGCGTCTTTCCGCCCATCGAAACGTCTCCAGAATTGTTTAGGTTGATAAGGATCTAGTCATGCATCAGGTGAGCAAGCTGTTGTGACTTGGGTGCGCTCTTTGCTGTAGCTGAAATCGAGACCGGGTTGTGAAGCGGATTCTACCTCTGCAAGTTGCCGATACATTTTAGATTTCATGGTGTACATATAGGAACATATACGTACTGATCATACTAGTATTAAATAGACTAATCTTATCCCAAGAACCCAGCCATGATAGAAACAGCGACTTCACTGCACTTCAGCCTGACAATCTGCCACTTCGAACTCACAATGCGTTCCGTTTACCATAATAGATTCCTAGATGTCTGCCAATGTACATGATCATCCCCTATCCCTACCTCAATCCCTTTACGCATAACACATGTCCGTAAGTAACCCTCCTCTCTCTCATCATTCCCGAATCACTGTTGTCTGCAGACGTGATTTCGCAACCAAAGATCCAACCCGCCTGACCAAGTTCCGTTTCCCGAGTGACCCTCAGGGGGTGTAAGGCGGAGGTCTAGAAGGAGGGACAATGTTTCCATCGCTGGAACTGGGGCAAATACACGGAGGTACTGGCCGCGGCGCCATCCTATTTCGTGGAACCGACGAATGCCATCTCCCTGGCAAGACAGCTTCGACACTTGGGGTATACGGGTGTTCCTGTCTGCCACAGGAGCAGATTCCGAATTGATACCTCGCTGGGCAGCACCACTGGGGCTGTTCAAGTGTTAGCAGTTTATAAGAAGGGAGCAAGTATTCATACAACGAAAGAGACATAGGGTCGAGTGGGACTCACAAGTATCGGAACCCGAGGCTCGGGGCTACGCATTCTCCAGCTGGTAGTTGCATGTTAAGCTTTGTGTTGGAAGTTGAGCTGATGTACGTACTTACGATGGCAGATATTTCATGTGTGCCTCTGAAAATGTGTGGCCACAGCCGCGATCGTCCGGGCACTTGGACTGGTGCCATCGGGACCATAGGCGTCTTGCATCCGTAGTGGTGGAAGAGATGGGCTCGTTTTCTGGTCCCTGGCTTACTCGCCCATCTCGAGGACCGATACCAATCTGGACGGCGGTGCTATCGCAAGAGCAAGTCGAGCAAGTGTCCGACAGATCAACGAAACCCTGTTTCTGGGGCCGAGACGGAATACAGCCCATGGCGAGAGATGAGATTGGCTTCAGGGTAAAGGCTCTCGGTAAGGACTATTCGCAAATATGCAGTCGAGGCGGCTTCTGAGGTTTGTGCGACGATGGAGACGTGAAATCAGCATATGTTGTAGAACGAGAAAACATACTACAGGTTCAGTTATCGGTCGCCAGCCGGTTTTATGCTCATGGCGGAAATTCACCGAACGAGAAGTTTGTAATAACTTCTATCAGTAACTCGACGTGAATGGAGATCATGCGTGAGTGATAACCTGCATTTGAGCCATGGCTTTGTTCCTTTTAACGCTCTAGGGCCCTGTCTGGCCTTGTCTCATTGGCAATATGATGAATGGCCTGGCGGCTCTTTGACCCCATTGCGCTTATGTTCTGAAATAGCCAGGTAGAGTAACCCCATCAATCAACTAGTCCATCAACGCCTTGAACAAAATACACGCTAAGCGTTACCTAAACTGGGCTCAAAGACCCTCATCACTTCTCAGGCAACTTCAAGTCTCTCAGCGCGTAAAGCTCCTGAGGCTTGCCCTGCGAATCACAACTCGAGAACTTCCACCACGAGCCATACCACGAACCCGCGATATTCGTCAGGCCCCATGATACAGGCGCAGGCATCGGAGGCCAGTTCGCCCACATGCCATCCTCGGCGGTGCGGTCTAGGTTGAGCAGGAAGAAGGGAACAACGTCGAGCATGCCGGCCTTGGTGACCGTCTTCTTGCCCCATGTCTTGAACGTTAGGCTGGCGGCAGCGCCCTCGGGGGTATCTTCGCTGGGCGCCTTGGGATGGCTGGATAGGGCGGCGATGGTGGAGATCTCGCTGTGGAAGTGGTGCTCAAAGTTGTCCTTGAAGCGGTCCATGAGGCGAATCACTTCGACGCCGTCGAGGTCGGTGGGGGAGGGGAGGTTAGTGAGATAGGTGTTGAACTCGGCGAGGGGAGCAAGGAAGGATTCTGGTAAGAAACAGTGTTAGTGACGGAGTATCAATGATCAAGCAGGGGAATTCGTACCGTGCTCGTGGTGTGTTTCAGTCCACACGGGTTCATCGCCAAGTAGCTCCTGCACTTTGGGGAAGAGGTTATCCTCCTCATCGTCATGATGCGACTTGACAAAGCGGAACCATGTCTGAGAATATCCGATAAAGGCGGCCTTGTCAGCATCCTGGACATGAGGGGCCTGGAGGTAGATGGAGTTGAAGCCACGGATTATGGCATTGTGCAGAAGAGCCATGTGAGTCGCTCCCGTGGTAAAGAGATCTGTCTACAAAGCCAACCCAGTCAGCTAAATGCCAAGGGCGCAAACTGATAGCTTTGGTATGAGATACTGACCTTCTTGGTCTCATACTGTGGTGTTGTGACGAGCTTCATGGGCCGATCGGCCCAGAGATTAGTTGGCGCAGTCGACATTTTAACGTATGGCGAATTGGCGAGGAATATAGCAATGCCGGCAAAGAGAGCTTGTGCAGCAAAAAATATGAGGGTGCGTTGACCAGGCATGATATGATAGATATAAGAAAGGGAAAAATAAAGGGGAGTAGACAAGACAGCAAAGGGAGAGGGGTACGCAAACAGATTGGCGAGGAATCGTTCGTCCAAACAGCCACGAGGACCGGCTTCTGGTCTGGTTCTGGGCTTGTTCGATCTGGTCACTTTCTGGTGGTTCGATGGCTCGTCATGTTATGATGCAAGCTCCAGAGCTGTGTGGGTGCGTGGACGAAGGGAGCTGATTAAAGGGGAGCTGATGATTGGACAGAGGCAAGACAGTCTGGGGCAAAGGACACCGAGTCGGACCAAATTAGAGGCCGGGGGGCCCGTAACGTCTCGGAGTTCCGCGTGGGGCCGGCCGGGGTAGTTCATGTGAAACTCATGATAACCTCTGTGGCAAGTCGAATTTCAAATGTAAGTGACAAGTCACTGTATGATGAACCGGTTTTGAGGAACAGACAAAGAAAAACTTGTCATGGGCTTTAACGCTTGCCCTCTGGTGCTACACTTGTCTAAGTCCCATTCCTGTCCCAGGCCTTTTCCCCAAGAAACGCCATCCAACACCTTAGGTAATGTACATGCGATATTTCATTCTATATACAGCTAGTTGTTTTCCCGCCTGAGTGGCAGCTTATGCAAAAGCTCCTACCAGCGCCATCAATACTGCACCGGCCAGCACACAGAGAAATGCATGTAGCCTCTTCTTGCCCTTGAGGATCTTGTAGCTCTTCTCTGTCAAAAAATCCTCCGCCAGCAGCTGGACCAGACCGGCATACAGTAAAAGCCCCGACGACACTGCATTCATAAAGCCGACGACGAGGAGGCCTCCAGCGCTCTTGGGATCATACATGCGGTGCACAACAAGCCCAATCGCTTGTCCTACGGGCGTCGTGGTGCCATACGCCAGAACCATGAGCCACGGTCGGAGGGATTTGCGAGGAAATTGAATTGCGGCGATGCGGCTGCCGAGGGCGAGTCCCTCAAATGTCTGGTGGAAACTGATGGCAACCAAGAAGACCAGAAAGGCAGGACCAGTAGCCACTGAGATGGCCATGCCGATAAAGACACTGTGGAACAGAATGCCGGCCTCGAGCAGGATACACTGCAGCATCTTTCGCTGTTGCTCCTCGGGAGATTGTGGTCCAGGAGACATTGGTGTGACAGGAGTCATCGGGGTCAAAGGCTCTCCATCAGCATCTTCCGGCTTGAGGGAGGCGTAGTGTCCATTTCGATGCCTCGCGCCGCTGGATGAAATCGGGTCAAGCTCTGCCATATCCAAATCCAGGTCCGAGTCTGCATCGTTGAAGTCATCCGTAGGTTTCCTGGGCTCCACGCCTACGGGAGTCGACTCTGGCAGCGGCGATACACCAGCAACCAGCCCCTGGGTTTCCATATTCTCAAGATAAATATCTGGAGGTCGTGCACCGGCCCTCCTATCGGACAATCCCGCCATATCGACTGGCGGCAATTCGCTCTCGGGTTCGTCATCGGAGTCGAAGTAGCCATGATTGTGGGAGTGGGAATGACCGGCGCCTCGGGCCGTAAGGTACGATTCGATACCGACAACGATGAGCGCAGAGGCCATGGCCACAAGGCCTGGTAGCGGTGTATATCCTTTACTAAAGAAGTCGGGAAGACATGGATCGGTCATGGACTCGAAAGCGGTTGGGAGGAGGTGCACAAAGGCCGTTGCCAGCAACACGCCGGTGCCAATGTGCTGACAGTAGAAGATGATGCTTTTTTGTCGGCGGCCGCGAGTAGTGCGTCGTGATATTAGAGGGAATCCGCATGCTTGCTTGTGTCAGTACATCATGGAGGCTTGCAGTAGGATACATCCTACCTAACGTGCTAAGTGCCAGGATAAGGATCAATGCAAACACATGCGCCGACATATCATAGGAGCCTTTTGTCTTGGATCCGCACTCTGGTTTCTTGCCATCTTCCTTGCGTCGCTTGAGCTCAGCGAGGATCATGTCCGTGGGAATTGAAGCCCATGATGACTCCCCTAAGACAGCACCACTTGTCAGTAAAAGGGGTCCAATTCCGGGGGACAAAAGCACCAGTATCCCATACCTCGGGGTGTCTCCGAATGGGCGCTCATTTTCGACCTGGGCTGCCTGGAAGTTCCCTCTATGTTTTACCTCGATGTTTGCAGCGTTGTGGGCGATCTCATGGCGGAGACGGGAGGACACGATTAAGGTACAGGTGGAAGCGTATCCGTGTCTTTGTGTGGATTTTGTTGCGTCACTGACGCGCATGTTTTGGGTTTGTTTGAGACGTCCAGGAGGCGCATAATCCTCGGCAGATGCCGGAAGGTAACTTTTATTTACGAGAACGGGCAGGCGCCCAAAGGGCTACGTTAACAAAAGAAAGGCAGCTCGGTAACAGGAAATGAGTATGGAACTAAGGTAGCATTGTCTCTTGGTTTGGATATCATAAAATTTTCTTCAGCTCGAGAGTCCTGACATTGTAACGCTCATGCACAGGCAATGGTGCTATTCCTTTAGTGCTCAGGCTCTGCAGCTTGTCAATGGCGATCCATCAGGGACCCCTGAAGCAGACCCTCTGTGCCTCTCTGCTGAAGTGGTTCCATGATGAGGGACAACACGTGTGCATTCCCACGCTCCCGGGATAAACCTACGGTGCCGTCCACACTAATCGGAAGATTCTGACCGATTGGGAAACTGTCTGGGTCGCGGCAGACCCGGAGTGGAGTGGAGGATCCGGGTTCAACTCCGAGTGAATTGAGGGCGGGTGTAGAGACCCGGTTTGAAGAGAGGGGCTGAAGCTGTCGGTGGAAAAGCTTCGTTTGAACCGCGGAATAGCCTCGGACCGACGCTCCCCTAGCTTGATTTCCCCACGACCTAGCTCGCGGAAGAAGCTCGGAAATGCAGGTTCGCGCTCCAATTGCGCAACACCACAGCCCCCTCGTATCCCTAGTGCCCCGGCAGCGACATGCAAGGCTTCCCCAGTGGTACATTCACCATTGCCGTCATCTACGCCAAACATCATGTATCAGGCCTCTTTCGTCGAAAGCGGGTAGTTTACCTCATGGCACATGAGTGCCACCTTCGGGTGAATCGCGGACGAGTTGGTCATGTCGACTGAGCCAAGGCTGGGGAAGCTGTTCTTGCGTTGAGGTGTCCGTCCCAGCACTTAAAGAGCCCTCTCCCCAGCTCAGCAGAATGTATGGCTTTTGTTTCTTGATTCTTCAAGTTGCTCTGAGATTCTTCGCGTAGTTCAAAATGGCTTCTGTTGATATCCAAGCGATCCTTTCTACCCTTACTCTTGAGGAGAAGGTCCGTTAATCCTCGTCTCATGCTTCCGTTCACTCTCACGAGATTGATTGCTAAACCTTATCATAGATTTCCCTCCTCGCTGGAAGGAACCTTTGGGAAACTGTGCCTGTCCCTTCCAAGGGTGTCCCAAATGTCAGGACCTCAGATGGACCCAATGGCGCTCGAGGTGGTTCTTTTACTGGCGGCACCACCGCTGCTTGTTTCCCTGCTGCTTGTCTGATGGCATCTACCTTTGACGTCAAGCTGGCAAAGAGGATTGGCACTGCCCTGGCTGAAGAGACTCAGTCCAAGGGTGCTCGATGTCTCCTTGCTCCCACCATGTGCCTGCACCGTCATCCCCTTGGTGGCCGCAACTTCGAGTCATTCTCCGAGGACCCTTTCCTGACGGGCAAGATGGCTGCCCGAGTTGTCGAGGGCCTCCAAGATAAGGGCGTATCTGCTACCATCAAGCACTTCGCCGTCAACGAGCAGGAGACCGACCGCTTGACTGTGGATGAGACTGTTAGCGAGCGGGCTTTGCGTGAGCTATACCTCAGACCTTTCGAAATCGCCGTCAAAGAGGCAAAACCTTGGGCTGTGATGACTGCTTACAACCTGGTGAACGGCCACCATGCTGATTCCCACCCTTTCTTGCTGAAGAAGGTCCTTCGCGGTGACTGGGGTTGGGATGGCCTCGTTATGAGTGACTGGGGTGGTGTAAATTCGACCCCCGATTCTCTCGAGGCAGGCCTGGATCTTGAGATGCCTGGTCCCACTCGATGGAGGAAGACCGAGGACGTTGTTGCCGCGATCAAAGCGGGCAAGACTTCCGAGAAGACGATTGATGAGCGTGCAGCTCGCGTTCTCAAGTTTCTCGAGCGTCTCAAGTGTTTTGAAGACCCTAGCATCCCCGACGAGAAGTCTATCAACAAGCCCGAGCACCAGGCCCTAATCCGTGAGGCTGGCTCCAAGGGTATTGTTCTTTTGAAGAACGAGGATAAGATTCTGCCCCTGTCCAAGGATAAGGTCAAGGGCAAGAAGATTGCCTTGCTTGGACACGCCAAGACGGGCCTTGCTCACGGCGGCGGTAGCGCATCTGTTAACGCTCACTACAAGGTTACGCCTTGGGACGCCTTACACGAGGCCCTTGGCGATAGCGTTGAGTTTTCTTACGCCAAGGGTAAGTTCACGCTTCAACCCGATATCGCGGATTGGATATTTACTGATCAATCAATAGGAGCTCACACTTTCCGCAGCCTCCCTGCGATTGCCGAGAATGTCGTCGGCCTAGACGGCAACCCCGGGTTCACTTACAAATTGTATGAGCCTGGTACCACTGAGCCTATTGAGACCAAACACGGCCATGCCGACTCTGAAGTGTCAGTTGTCGCCAGCTTCGGGTTCATCAACAAGGATGTTTCGCTCGAAGGTACGTTCACTGCCCAAGAAACGGCCACCTACTATTTTACCTCCTCCGGCCTGGGACCTAGCAAGTTTGTCGTTGATGACAAGGTCGTCTGCGAACAGACCGAGAACTGCAGTGACGCCATGGGCTTCCTCTTTGGTGGTGTCCCTGCTCCTGAGTTTAAGCTTTCTTTCGAGGCTGGCCGGCAATACAAGTTGTTCCTGCGCACCTCGCCTCCCGCTCCTAACGCCCACGAGGATCTCGGTATTCTAGAGGGACGATGTGGCCTTCGAGTAGGATACTTGTCTGAGTCCGAACACGATCGCGACCTCGTCTCGGAAGCTGTCGAGGTAGCCAAGACAGCTGATATTGCTGTTGTTTTCACCGGCCACGAGCCTTTCTGGGAGACTGAGGGCCAGGATCAGATCAGCTTCAACCTCCCCAAAGACGGTAGCCAAGACCGACTGGTTTCTGCTGTCGCTGCTGCCAACCCCAACACCGTTGTTGTCAACTCAACTGGTGTCGCGATTGCGATGCCTTGGCTGGACCAAATTCAGGGTCTCCTCCAGACTTGGTACCCCGGTCAGGAGTGCGGCAACTCGATCGCGGATGTGTTGACGGGCGCTCAGACACCTGAAGGCCACCTCACTTGCACGTTTCCCAAGAGAATTGAGGACTGCCCCGCCCACGGCAATTTCCCTGGAGAGAAGGTCGGCGGCAAGCTCAAGGTCACGTACGAGGAGGGTGTTTTCGTCGGCTACCGCCACTTTGACCGACTACCCGCCGACAAGGTCAACTTCCCCTTCGGCTTTGGTCTTTCATACACCACGTTTGACTTCTCCGGTCTAGAGGTTAAGGAGTCTGATGATGGCTACACTGTTAGTGCGAAGGTTTCCAACACTGGTGATGTCGTTGGAGCCATTGCTGTCCAGGTCTATGTCGGCGCAGCGGAGACCGCCAAGGAGAACCCTGTGAAACAACTGGCGGCATTCGATAAGGTCACCGTGAAGCCTGGTGAGACCACCACAGTTGAGCTGCCTGTCCGCGCGCGTGACTATGCCTTCTTTGATGAGGCGGCGCAGAAGTGGCTAATCAAGGGTGGAGAGTACAAGTTTATGGTTGGCAAGTCGGCAGGTGACATTGTGTTGGAGTCAACTGTGACGATTAAGGAGCAGTATTTTAACCCGTAGAATTGATGTGTACATAGATATTCATGGCATTATGAAGTAAATGTGCCTAGTTAGAAATGGAACAAGCCTTCCCAAATTATACCTTGACTCCAATCATCCAGATGAGCACTGGTTTGTGCATTCTTGAACAGGCAAATGCCAGGAAATAAGACAATCAACAACAAGTAGCAAGGAATGAACTCATAGAACTATAGAGAAACTTCGAGACGTTGTCGCCTTGAACCCGGCAATTTCCACTGTCTTACCCTGGACGAGATGACCGCATATCTCGCCCAGGGTCTTTCAGCCTCGTAGAGGGATTGCGGGGCAGGCACAGCCGAGCTTTGACCAATAGTAAGCCCCCTGCGGGGTCGACAATCGAATGAGCTAGAACTCAGGTCTGGGTCTTTTCTTCTCCACCAAAGATCGTCTGGGGGACGACCACATCTCCTCATAACTTGGACTCTTAAATACTACACACTTTAACTTGACTGCTCGCTCATCAGAACCCCTGTTTGCCTATTGAAACTCTCAGATTCTGAAAAAGGACCCTATAATGGCTTCCGCGGACGAGCTTAAGGCTCTGGGTAACAAGGCGATTGCCGAGAAGAACTTCGACGAGGCTATGTAGGTCACCGGCAGGACTTGTAAGAGATAGAGGAGTGCTAACTGCTGGATAGTGCAAAGTTCACCGAGGCCATCGAGATTCAGCCCGAAAACCACATTCTCTACAGCAACCGATCTGCCGCTTACGCCTCCAAGAAGGATTGGGGTAATGCTCTGAAGGACGCCGAGAAGACTACTGAGATCAAGCCCGACTGGGCCAAGGGCTGGGGCCGCAAAGGTGCTGCCTTGCATGGACAGGGTGACCTTTTGGGTGCCAACGATGCGTACGAGGAGGGTCTGAAGCATGACGCCAACAACGCCCAGCTCAAGAATGGTCTAGCCTCGGCCAAGAAGGCCATGGAGTCTGAAGTTGGTAAGTGGTAATCCTCGATCAAAAAGTCCCGAACTTTGATAACTGACGATTTTTACAGGCGGTCCTCAAGACCCCAGCGGCGGCCTTGGCCAGATGTTCAACGACCCCAACATGATGCAGAAGCTGGCCTCGAACCCCAAGACCAGTGGCTTCCTTGCCGACCCCTCTTTCATGGCGAAGCTGCAGTCGATCAAGAGCAACCCCGAGAACGCCTCGGAGATGTTCAGCGACCCTCGGTTGTTGACTGTGATGGGTGTGTTGATGGGTGTTGATCTGGAGATGCGCGAGCGTGACGTCGACCCGAACGAACAGGACTCACCCATGCCTGATGCGCCGCCAGCTCCTAAGCAGCCCGAGCCGAAGAAGGCCCCTGAGCCCGAGCCCGAGCCCGAGGCTGAGGAGCTCGACGAGGAGGCTCTTGAGAAGAAGAAGGCCAAGGAGGAGGCTGACAAGGAAAAGGCCCTGGGAACCGAAAACTACAAGAAGCGCAACTTCGACGAGGCTATTGCACACTATAGCAAGGCCTGGGAGTTGTTCAAGGACATTACCTACCTCAACAACCTTGGAGCTGCCTACTTTGAGAAGGGAGACTATGACAAGTGTATCGAGTCGTGCACCAAGGCCATTGAGGAGGGCCGCGAGATCTATGCCGACTTCAAGGTCATCGCCAAGAGCTACGCCCGTATTGGTACGGCGTACGAGCGCAAGGGCGAATTCGAGCTCGCCGTTGAGAACTACAACAAGTCACTGACGGAGCACCGAACTCCTGACATTCTCAACAAGCTCCGAGGCGCCGAGCGCCAAAAGACTGAGGCAGCGCGCCAGGCCTACATCGACCCCGCCAAGGCGGAGGAAGCGCGTGAGGAGGGTAACAAGAAGTTCAAGGAGCCCGACTTCCCTGGTGCTGTTGCCGCGTACACGGAGATGACCAAGCGGGCTCCCGACGACCCCCGTGGTTACAGCAATCGAGCTGCTGCTTTTGTTAAGCTCTTCGAGTTCCCTAGTGCACTGGACGACTGCAATACCGCCATCAAGAAGGAACCTACCTTCATCCGGGCTTACATTCGCAGGGCGCAGGCCTACTTTGGCATGCGCAAGTACTCGGAGTGTGTTGACGCCTGCACTGAAGCCCAGCAGGTTGATCAGGAGCACCACAAGGGCGCCAACGCCCGCGAGATTGAGCAGCAGCAGCAAAAGGCCTTCTCGGCCATGTACTCAGCCCGCGATAACGAGACTGAGGAGCAGACCCGAGAGCGTCTGATGAAGGACCCCGATGTAAGTTTTCCCCAGCTTTGATGAAGGATTGAAATGATGACTGACGTATCCAGATCATGGGTCTCATGCAAGACCCTGTGATGCAGTCGATTCTGCAACAGGCTCAGTCGGATCCTGCTGCGCTCCAGGAGCACATGAGGAACCCTGGTGTGCGGTCCAAGATCCAGAAGCTGATCGCTGCGGGTATGATTCGCGTGGGCCGATAAGTGCAAGCTAGGGGAGTGAAGGAGAAGGACGATGATGGGTGACAATGGGGAAGATTGCTTTTGGTAAGAACAAGAGCTTCCCCAGAGTTTGTCTGCACGACCACCAAGGAAGCGGACCTGGAGCGTGTGTGATTACGAGTTGTTGAAACTTATGAACATCAAATGATCCTTGGCGTGTACATAATACGGAGTACCTGCTATTTGGATGGTTGCTAATGAGAAACGAAACCCATTAAAGACCATTGAAAGGCTCGTGGAAAATCACAAATGATAAGTGACATGTTCATGTTCATGTTGTTCATGGAGAGAATGGATGGCATGGGTGGAAATCCTGGGCGAGAAACGAGATGGTGCCACCACCACATGGCTGCGAACGGGCGTCTCCGCTAAGCCAAGAAACCTGGGTAAACATGTTGAGCGTCTCGACTGTGCCTACTATTACTACTAGTGTCTCCAGTGTCGCGTGGTTGTTTGCAAACGGGTTGTGGGTTTCCCACAAAGCCACACCAGAAGAAAGACGGCGTAGGAGGACGGCCGGTAGCACAAGCGGGGAGACCGGGCAAAGCCTCCCCCGAGCGCCGTTGGCGACGACCCGTTGACCAAATCCATACGGAGGTAGTGCCTAGGACTAGCCGCTGGTGGATGAAGTCGGAACCCAAGGCCGTACGGGGCCTGATCATGGCCACGAGGAAAAAACAACCAAGACAATAAAACCTGGGGCCGGTAAACGACACGTGGAGGGCACGAGGTGCCGCTGCGGGACGCAGGGGAAGAAAAAACAACAACGTGGGAGACACGTTTGATCACCAATGGAGCATCAGTGGGGAGAATGAAGAGATTTCGTGTGAGATTATGGATGCAAGATGAGAATCGTGATGAGAAATCCAAGCACCAGAAGCAACCCTGAGAGGGCGGGCGTGTGAAGAAGCTGAGGACAAATTCCCAAAGAAGAAGCAAAACCAGCGACAACAGGGAAAATAAAAGGAACGAACGGAACGGCAGAAAACGGCCAAGAATATTTGTTAGCCACAGGATAGAAAAAACCGTCTTGCATGCCCGGTGAATGGATGCATTGCGTCCGAGCGAAAAAGCAACACCACTTACACAATTACGGATACGTACACTCGGCAAGTCAACGGCTAATATGAGAGCAGAAACCAGCGAGTCAGGATATGGCTGGGGTCAAGAGAAGGTTCAAAAGCTAGTCTACCTTTGGTTTCATCGTTTACTATTTTGGAAATAAGACGAGACAAGAGCCAAGACACGGCAGATGAGATCAATACAACGTCCAGTCGCAGTGAAGCTGTGCCCAAAACCACCTTTACCTTTGGTGATGAAGATTTTTCTTTGCTTTTCAAACTTGTATAGCAAACCCCGCTTTCGGGCACAAGCGACCGACTTCAACCTCGTAATGCTTTCTTTTTCTAAACGTTTTCTTTGTGTCTCCTTTTCTCTCCATCTCGACTTGCTGTGCATGATCGAGAGGAGCCCGGACTTGGATACTGTAGGTAGTCGTCCCGTCCCTCCCACACACGGAAACTAACTAAGCGACCCGTGGCGAGTGGCGGCTATGGCCTAAATTAATTAAGTCAGCCTCTTCTCTCACTTTCGTTTCTTCTTTTGTGCCGCTCTCGACTGATTTCTTTCCATGGCTGCACAGCCCGGACGGGAAGAGGCAAGAGAAGAGAAGAGAGGGTTGATTTGATCGAGGTTCTCCAAAACTCGCTGTGAGTGGAGGTCAAGCATTATGACATGTTTGTTTTCCTTTCTTCTTCGGTTTCGCCAG
This sequence comes from Fusarium buxicola, assembly GCA_014899095.1. Lineage (NCBI taxonomy): Eukaryota > Fungi > Ascomycota > Sordariomycetes > Hypocreales > Nectriaceae > Fusarium > Fusarium buxicola. The sequence continues at coordinate 51,919 of JAAVUK010000088.1, read as the reverse complement.
AGTCAATGCAATTGCCCATGGTAGGTAGGTACAGTAGGTAGGTTGTCAGCCACGCGGGCCGATGACAAGGGTACCAGGAACAAGGGCTACTCAATAGCATGCGACCGAAACAGTAGTTTGCCGGTTCTCCCCAGCCGACTTGAACTCGAATAAAAGAGAAGAGCAAAATGCAATATGTCCTACAAGTGTCAGTACGGAGCAGAATACATACCAACATAGAAGAGACTTTTAGCTATCTTGTGAATATTCTATGAATATTATTAACGTAAACGGCTCAGTATTCCTTCAGTCGAACGAATACGTACGTACGTATTCTGCATTGATTGCCCTGCCCCCCCAGGCCTTGTTCAATACGCGAGTGCAACCGTGATATTGATAGGCGATGAGATTTGATGAGATGAGGTTGGCATCATCATATGCGATGCAACTATGGGGAAGCGAGGGTTCGGGTTTCCGACTCATCACAAAACGGCTCGTTTCATGGTAGTCATGACCGCAGGGACTATCGAGACTGGCAAAAGAAAAGAGATAGAAAAACCGGCGTGGTGCTGCGATTGAGATGATACTGCGCTTCTGTGACTGGATGTTGTGGTTTAGGCGTACTTGGCAGGGTTTCTTGTCATGGCAGAACCAACATTATGCCCCCTTTCATGACCACACTATCGCACCTCTTCTCGTGTACTCCGTACTACGTAGTCATTCAGGCCGTTGTTAGGACAAGCCATGAGGCTCCCGTGGCTGCTACGCTGGTGTCAACAGGGGGCCGTCTCTTACCAAGGTCCGAACCCTCGACGCCCCAGGTCCTTCAACTGTTACCCGGCGAGTTCCAGTTGTCCTGTGCTCTTTTGGCCTGAGCTCTGGGAGCGGGATACAACTGGATATACTGCACTCAGGTCCTGAACTGCTGGATGAGGCACGAGACACCGAGTCCTCCGAACCAGGGGCGATGCTACGTCCTACGTATGTACGTAAAGATATACCCCCCTGATTACAGGCATAGCTCAGGCACTGCTTAGGCACCGGTAGATGGTGATTGACCAGGACTGAGAAGGGCGGCCTGGCTAGACGCTGCACGTTACATCTCATTCGGTACTCTTCCTCACACACATGGCGCATCCGTTGCCACGTACTACTACGTAGAATATGTGCTCCGTACTATCCGTACAAACTACCGGCGACGAACCGTCTGTGTGTCAAGGAGAGCTGCTGTAAGTTACCGTTCAGGGCAGCAGATTTAGAGGCGTGGGGTAAGACGGGATCTCGATTTGAGTTTTCCACCGGCTTCAATCCCGGGCTGCTACTGTACTGTAGGAAGGTGTCTCTATCCGTGGTTCATGTCATAGCCGACATTGCGGTCCAGGAAGGAGATCAAAGACCCCGTATCTTGCCTCGGGATCTTGCCATCTTGTTGGTTTGAGGACGCTCAGAAGAGCATGCCGATGCAGGTACGTCATGGTTGATGGACTTGCTCACAGGGCAGGTCTGCTGCATATGCCATGTGCCTCGCAAGGTATGCTATGGATATCGTGCCGCACCATATGCACTCATGCCGCGAAAAGCGTTGCTACATACGTAGCAGCAAAACGTGCTGCCCCTGCTTGGCATCATCGCGGCTTGTTGACGGGTACATATGTGATGCCACACTTCGCTTGATGCCCGGCTATCTGCCATCTGCTCCACGGCCAGGGCTAGAAGGATCTCAAAGTAGCTCATGGCAGTACAACTTCGGATGGAGTGAGTGCGCGACAGGATATGGAGTGCAAAGCTCAGCCGCAGACGCATGCGTCACATGCATTACGGCCAGGGCCAGGGCCGCGGTGGCTTGTGGCCTGTTTTAACCGTCTATGGCAGCTCTCGTTGGAGGCATGCCCGCCTTTGTCTACTGTATCGTGACAGCCCCCCAGCCCGTGTGGGGTTTAGAGTCAGAAAATCACCTCTTTTCTGATGCGACTAAAAAGCAAAGCTACCTCGCGTCTTACCAATTAGAGACGGATGTACATGCTTCCCTACAGATAACGGCGCGCCTAACACCCCCGAGAGGGAGAACCCAAGCGTGGTCTTGTTAAGGAATAGGCAGTAGACAGGGCATTTCGAGCAACAGCCCAGAGTCTCCGGCTTTGGCCGAGTCCGACCGCGATCCTTGACTTGTCATATCCTCTTACCGCCTGTTGTTGGGGGCCAGTGCGCCATGTTGGATGGAGATTCAGTAATTTGAGGCCGGAGAATTATGCCTTCAGCAGAGAGACGCCCGGAGTTTAGAGTGGTCGGTGCGGATCGCCCGTCATTGAAGTGTTTGGGCTGGGGCGTAGACTACGTAGGTAGTTGACGTGGACGTGAAGGCCAATAGACAGGAGCCAGTAAAGGCCAATAGACAGTAATTACAGTACAGGTCAAGTAGCCAGGAGAGGCCAGTACGGCGTTGACCGGATGCGCTCTGCATGGTTCGTGGGTTGACCCCAGGCGGGTTTGCGCCCTCCGGCCGGGCACGGTACCCGCTGCCGAACAGTTTCGCCTTTTTCTGGAAGCTCCAAGAGGACAGTCCTTTGGACTGGGAGACGTCTCAATAAGATAAGTCAAGGATGGGTACTCGGCACTCCGTAACTACTACGTAGTAGGTAATATTTATGTTTTCTTTTGTCCACGAGTTGGTTGCGTTACGGAGCAGCTCTGGTGGGCGTTCAATCTCCGGGCGCTGGAATTCCGTAGCATATGTAGCATCTTATCCTTAGCTATAGCAGAGGATAACGGTAATTAACAGTCTCCTCCACCAAGCTCGCTGTTTTGAGACGGAGGAATCCACATCCTGGACTAGATGGCAGGAGCCGTCTTGTCGCGTGAGCGTTCGTCGCTTCTCTCGGTTGACCTACTACTACCCAGGGCCCTTTACCCGGCCGTTGGCAATGGCGTCCACTTCATTCGAGGGAATGTGGAGTGTGGTACAGTACCTGTCTCTGCCGGCGCACTTGGTTCCAGGTACCGACCGAAGCTACCGACGGATACGCATATGGGAATGTGTGGGAGACAGGGAGCAGGGGCGAGCAAGGGTATTTGCACTGTCTTTTGCTCCTTGTTCTCTCAATGCGTTCCGTTCCAACTGAGCTTGAAGCCGGCCTATTCCCAGTACTCATTCATCACTGACAGATGGGCTCCGCCGATGTACGATATCGTTCTATCCCATCCCACAGCCTCGGGATTTCTCGTTCATGGCGAATGCCTGCATGACCTGTCAATCTGCCTGTTGGGCGGAGAAGCTGTAGCTTGCTTCTACGGTTTACCCCGATCTGCCCAGATTGCGTTGCGCCTCTACAGCCCGCGGCCGACAGCATTGTGAGTCTGGACTGGGGAGTCTGGTCTGGAGATTCTGGGCTGTTCCCGTTGCCGTTTGTCACATCTCATCTTCATTCCTCATACATACCTACTCTGAACAGAACACGCGGTTGCCATGCGCTGTGATGCGCCCTCGCGCCCTCCACCACGAGGGCGGCGCTCTCCAGTCTCCAGTTCCAGTTCCAGTTCCAGTCCCCACGGGCACGAGGCTGGCTGGGTTCCACGAGGCTTGATCCATCCATCCCATCTTAGTTCTAACCCTGTCCTTTCCAATTCTCGAGACGATCCATGGCGAGGAGAGGAGCAAACGTCGCCACACACCCTTCTCCACACGGATTTTGATTTGGGTTGATTTGATTTGGGTTGATTTGATTTGATTTGACACATGGAGAACTAAGATTGTGCTTCTCGAGGCTCTGAGAAAACGCCATGACGGAAGCAAAGGCCCGTCACGGAGATATTGAACTTGTCGCTCTCCCCACCCCACAGAGAATCCACAACTGGGGCTGGACTTGAAGCAAAGAGAACCGGGTCCAGCTTAGCCTCGAGCCTCGGCGGCGCCCCAAGTGACGACAAGCTCCGGCCCGTCCTTTGCCCTCTGAGCCTGAGCCCAAGGAGTGCGCCGGCCGCCCAAAAAGCAAAGGATCCCCTGCATGCTATCGTACGACTTGTCGAGGTTAAGGATCTATCGTTCCCAACACGCCTCGGGGCGTTGGCACTGCATAACGACGGCCACGAGGAATCGTCGGCTTGTGGAGAAACGGCCCAAGATTTTTTCCTTTTTTCTTCTTCTTTGTCGACAATCTCTGCTGTCACTCTCGCCGGGTGTGTACAGAGCCCAGCCTGACCGGGGGGTGTGAGAACGATGGAGGAGGCCATGGAGGAGGATATAATATCAGGGGAGGACGGACGCTCTTGGAATTCGAGCCTGCTTCAGTATCTTGTTCTTGTCCTTGTCCGAGCCGAGTCGATCTCTCATCAACCTGCCTCTTCCCGCTTTCAAGCTCGCCATCACATTCCTCGACTACAGTGACGACAATCATCTACATCTACATCAGCATCAAGCATTAACGACTACCCAGCTGGAGGTGCTGCACTTCTCACTGCTTCTGTTGCTGTAGTATCAAACCTCACCACATCCCTCGTCACCTCTCACCCTCCTCATAATATAACATATACACACTCAGTCACAATGGCTCTGTCCTACCAACAGACCAGGCTCATCCGGGGCACCATCCCCGCCCTCACCGACCACGGCGAGCGCATCACAACCATCTTCTACCGCAACATGCTCCGGGATCACCCCGAGCTCAACGACTACTTCAACACGGTCAACCAGGCCAATGGCCGACAGCCCCGTGCCCTCACTGCCGTCATCCTCAGCTATGCCAACAACATCAACCACATCACCGAACTCATCCCCAAGATGGAGCGCATGTGCCACAAGCACTGCTCCCTGGGCATCAAGCCCGAGCACTACGCCATCGTCGAGAAGTACCTCATCGCCGCCTTCGCCGAGGTCCTCGGCCCTGCCATGACCCCCCAGGTGAGGGAAGCCTGGGCCAAGGCCTACTGGATGCTCGCCAAGATGCTCATCGGCCGCGAGGCCCACCTCTACCGCGACTTTGGTAAGTGGCAGGGCAACCGCAAGTTCCGCATCGAGAAGAAGGTTGAGGAGTCGGACGATATCTTCTCCTTCTACCTCGTCCCCGTCGACGGCAAGCGTCTTCCTCCCTTCCAGCCTGGCCAGTATGTGTCTGTCCAGGTGCCTATCGCCGACAAGGGCTACGTCCAGGCCCGCCAGTACTCTCTGAGCGATGCTCCCCGACCCGACTACTACCGTATCACCGTCAAGCGAGACGAGGGTCTTCACATGACCCGCACCGGCCGATATCTCGGCGGCGGCGCCCTCAACCCCGGTGTTGTCTCCAACCTCCTCATTGACATGAAGGAAGAGGGCGATGTCATCGATGTTACCCACCCTGCCGGCGAGTTCTACCTTGACATGTCCAACACCTCCAACGTCCCCATCGTCCTCATCTCGGCCGGTGTCGGCGTCACTCCCATGATGTCCATCCTCAACACCGTTTCCGAGCGCCAGCCTCACCGTCCCGTCTCCTGGATTCACGGATCCCGACACTCGGTCCCCTTCTACGACCAGGTCCGCCGCATTGCCCGCAACCGCGCCAACTTCCGCTCCAACATCTTCAAGACGCACCTCGCCGAGTCCGACGTCTACGGGGTCAACTACGACCACGACTTCCGCGTCGACCTGGCCAAGGTCGACCGTGAGGACCTCTACCTGTACCACAGCGCCACTGAGTACTACATCTGCGGCCCTGAGCAGTTCATGCTCGAGATGGCCGAGTACCTCAAGTCCCAGAAGGTCGACTCTGCCCGCATGCACTTTGAGCTCTTCAGCACCGGTGACATGGAATTCAAGGTTGACACCCTGAGCATCATCTCCAGCACCAGCGGAGCCTGTCCCGGTGGCTACAGCGGCGCCCCCTCCATCGCCAGCGACGAGCCGAGGTGCCCCAGCTCCGGCGCCAGCTCCGCCACCGGAGCAGTCTGCCCCTTCTCGGCGGCATAGACTGGGGCTCATAGGAATGCTGATTTACTGTTCTACACGGCGGGTTCCTGGTCGGGTACCAGGTTATGGAGTTGATGGGCGTTACTGGACCTGGCGCACTTCTAGAGTACATTTTTTCTGGATTCTCTGCAACGATTCCATACATCACTTCTCTTATCTACTATTCCATTTGGTTTTTTTTTATTTCACGGAAAAAGGGACCAATGACTTGAGATTAAACGAACGAGCGGGAAAGGTTAGAGGCGAAGGTAATTGGGCGGGTGTTAAAGAGCGAAAAAGAAATCAACAGAGTTTCATTGTTTATGTGTAAGACCAGGAAGACTTGAAGGAAATACAAAACCATGTTCCTTGAACGAACCAAACGAGTGTGTTATTCGCGTATTCGCTTAACAAGGAGGGGAACAAAACCTCCGTCTTTGCCCGGTGGACAACTGTCAGGGCAGGGGAGGCTGGTCGAGTATAAGAGAAATCAGGAGACATAGGAAATGACAAAAGACAACGGCCGTGGAAACCCCAATACAATATCCAGTCACTGCTCGGGTTGCTCATAATTGTGGTGATTTTTCCAGTGCCTGCGGCGATTGTCGTTCCGTGTAAAAGTCGAGAGACAGCCGTCAAAGCCGCAAAGCACTTCCTCAGTCAGGATGCCCTTGCTGGCCGCGTATTCCCTGTGAAAGGTGCAATAATGGCGATCCATATCCCGCTGCTCTGCTGTCTTGACATTGCAGGTCGGGTCGGCTTTGCACTTCACAGGCCTTTCATGGGTCCTCATGTGTTTGCTATAAGAGGGCATCGGCTTAGTTACAGGGGCCTAACTTGAGAAAAATGTTGGGCTCCTACTTGTAGTCTCGAAGACCGTGACAGGTTTTACTACAGGTCGGGCATTGGTACTGAGTAGTTTGTGCTCCGGACGAGGACGCCGCTGGCTCGTCTAGTATTGCGTTAGCTCGTTACTGTCTTGGATCTAACGAGGAACTCAGGGAAGACAAGTCACAACGTACCATAAACGGCATTTTGATATGCAGAACTGGCGTAACCCGGGAACAAGGAACCAGAGCCCGGGTTGAGCAGGAGGTCAGAAGGGTTGACCGTTGTCGGTTGTGCGTAATAGTAGGCCTGGTTAGGGTCCTGCTGCTCTGAACTCGGCCCGGCCGTGAAGGCATATGGGCTGGGATCAAAGAACTGGCCATCATCGCTCTAACGGCTCTGACTTGGATCAACCTGGCCGTAGGAACCGTAATTCTGGGTCTGAGTGTAAGCGACGAGTGAAGGATCGGGTACCAGGTTTGGGTCAATCGGGATTTCGTCTTCCTGGGGCTGATTGGATCTGGTAGATCGTCCAGGTCTATGAGAACGATGGCTTCTTCGTGACATGGCTAGCGATCTTGTTGATCTTTAGGGCGACCTTGGTGAGGCCTTGGACTGGTTTCTTGGTCAACCTTCAACTGCAGAGTAAGATGCGTGCTGATGCTCTCCAAGGTCTTGAGAAGAACTTGCTGAAGACAACCTGACCACAGCGCTTGGCCAGTTTTATACTCGTCTTGATCCTTGGTAGAACCATCATCTCTTGGGAGGCCGGCCTGGGGCCGACCGCAGACTTTCCGCTCTCAACATGCATCGCCATATTCTTGGTACTTCGAAGACACGAACACGTGATGAGGGAAATGCACAGAATCAAGAAGAAGGCCGGCCTCTACAAAGATACGCAAGAGCGGATACCTCAATGGCATTTCTGCGTTGTTGGTTACAGCGAGGCAACTCACAATCATACGGCTCTGCCTCGCTGCCTGAGGGCCGCGGCCCAACGCAAGGCCATTGTCGGTGAGATCCTTCATCATCATTGGAAAGGCTGAGTACAAATAAGGCATCTGGCTGTAGGAGGCCGGCCAGATAAAAGGCAGACATTCGCAGTGATTTGACCTTCTGGGAGGCACCCCGCATGGTGCGATGGGCCTCCCGCGTCGGTCTTTAGCATGAGGCTTGGGTAAGGCGGACATTGATGATCAGCCGGGCGTTGAGCAGAGACCCTTTCAAACAGTACCGTTCATTCAAAAGGGTTATAAAGGAGCGAAATGTCCCTATGATGCCTTGTCCGTCTCTGCAGTAAAGTCAAGGAACCCGGATACCAACATCAAAGGACCTCCCCATTAACACACAAAGTATTTGTTCAAAATGGTATCAAGTGCGACACAAAATTTCCCATCTCCCATTGAACCATCCGACACTGATTGTAATCAGATGCCCTTGTCCCTTTCAAGCCCAAGCAGAACCGCCGCTTGTACGAGCCCATAGTCTTCTGCAAATCACTCACAGAAATCTCCCACGAAGAGGGCTCACTCAGACTTCCCGACCTGCCTGACAGACCGAGAACGGAAGAACAGAGGTTTCATCGATTTGTCCACAGGCTTGCCAATGTCTGTGATAACACCAAGGGCGGCAAAACAGTTACCTCGTTTGCTGTCCTTGAGCAGGAGAACCAGTTCGTCTACGTCTTTGGCTGTAACCAACTTTGCATTACGGCCCTGATGGCAACGCAAGAGTTTGTCAGTGTGCTTCTGACGAAGCTGTCTGGCTTTGACCAGCTCAAGGACGATGCACAAGTCTCGGTCAGGATTGACATGCTGAAGATGATCTTGGCGTTCAACCTGCCAAGAGTTGACTGCTATCTTCGCGACCTCAAGAAGCAAATCAAAGGATGTCTTGAATTCTGCGAGCGCCAGGCAGACAACAAAGGTCAGCTGATTCGCACACTACGACTTAACAAGCCGAGTCTGATTTCCAAGCGCAGCTTCCGTCGTTGGGAAAGGTCTTGAAACCTTTAGCGACGTGATCGGGCAGACGGTGTTTAAAGAAATGGATGAGAGCGAGTGTAAGTTTCGCACTCTCTGTATTTGTACTTCACCGCGGCTGATGAATCATGCTCATTAGATCTCAATTCCTACAACTGCTTCCTGCAAGCCCTCGCGGCCTTTCTCACGCCTCAGGCGAGGGATTTCGTCGATGAGCGTGCTCTGAAAGGTCGCATTCGAGACGGAAGAAGCTTCGAGTGCTGGTCTGAGCTGAGACACAGCCTGTCTCGCCTCCGCAACTACCAGACAGTGGTGCAAGACCTTGTCGAGGCAGAAAAGGAGTGGCCCGAGCTATTTCAAGAATTCGAGGTCATCCCCGTTCAGTCAAGCAAGGCAGAGTCCAACCCACTGGGCAAAAAGAGCGAAACTGCATATGCCATCATTGGTCGAATGGGCAATGATGAGAGCAAGAAGGAGAGGTATCGCAACTTCGCTCAGGGGCTGCAGGGCATGGATCTGGATCATCGCATCCAGACACAGTGCAACAAAACAAGCTTCAAGCCCTTCGTGCACTCTGAGATCCTGGTACTCGAGTGGGTATTGGCCAATTCTGACCAGCTAAAGCTCACCTTCTTCAACGACTTCAAGTATATCGGAAGCAGCAAGGGCGCTTGCAAACTGTGTCACTACTACTTCGACGCCCCGGGTCAACACAATGGTATCAGGACGCGGCCAAGCCATGGAAATCTCTACGTTAACTGGAGATTCCCTGACTTGTTTGAAGTCGATGGGGCTCGAGGCAAAACACGGCGACAGAGCATCTACAACTCGATGATGGACAAGATCCGCGACGATGCTTTTGAGATCATGGAAAGCAGGGCCTCCCCCGGGAAAAGGCACGACTCCAGCACCCATCCTCTCATGTCAGTGCGGCATACTGATGTGCAGACAGATCTGGGTGCTCGTGAACTGACCGACGTGGATGAGTTGGGAGAACAACTTGAGACGGGACTGCACTTGAACGATTCGCCGACGACGGATAGCCTGGAAGGTTTGGGCTCAGATGACGAGGAGGGCGGCATCAAACTCGTGTGATGATACTTGTCAGCTGGGTAAGAGGAGGAAGAACGGTCTCATTCATGTATTTTATTCTGGGTCTCATTTCTCATGGCTCTCATATGGACGCTCCCCAGTGACGGCGGGTGCAAGCAAAGTAACATTGACTTAATGGTCGTTTCTCTTGCGCCAGGGAGCAGTCGCCTCCAGATGGTCCTTGTGGAGCTGGCTGTCTCCGCTGATCTTGTAGAGCTCATCAAGAACACCGTTGCGCTGCAAGAAGATGAGGAAGCCACCCCAGACAAAGTCAGCATAGCTGGGCGTCTTGCCCAAGAAGAAGGCACCATCCGAGTTCGCCCCGAGCAGGGCCTCAACCTCGTGCAGAATCGGCTTGGCGGTGTCCCAGGCTTGCTGGCCACCCTTCTCCTTGTAGTACTGATCGAGCGGCATGCCGGCCGCCTTTGAGCGGGTCTCTTGCCAGTAAGGGACGCTCTCGTCGTTCAGTAGCTGTCCAGGAACGGTGGTGAAGTAGATGGGGCGGAGAGGCGCCATAAGCCGGGTCAGGATCTCAAAGAGCTTGGGCAGGACAGGCGAGTCCAGGTGAATGGAGGGCTCAGGGTGCTCCTTTTCGATGCGCTCGACAATCTTTGCCGAGTCCATGATATACGTGCCATCGGGGAACCTGACGGTTGGGATGGTCCATGTTCCTGTCGATGGGTTGGCCGAGATGCTGTTGTCGTGGGGCGTCAGTCAATTCGTGGACAGGTGACATTCGGCGAGCTGGCAACGTACTGGGGCTCCAGCGTAGGCTTGATATTGGGGTACTCAAGCTATTGAGGGTTAGAAACCTTTTTCATAATAACTTGAAGGTTCAGGCTTACCCATTCAGTCTTGTAGTCAAGGCCTTTGAAGTTGAAGAGAAATCGAGCTGCATCCGCGTAAGTACTTGGATCATGGGTAAAGAGCTGGAGGAGTCTCACTCTTCCAGGGGTTCAGAGACCACGCCGCACGAGGAGGCCTGCTGGGAAGGTCAAAAAGGATGATCTGATCGGAAGACATGATGGTGTGTCCAAATAGGTACGTTGGTGTTGTTGGTGAAGGATGAAAGAATGGCGGAGAGCTCCATGAGCTGTCGCATTATTAAGAGCTCCAGGAGCTTCAGTATGAGGGGGAGGGGCAGGTGGGGAACCTGTCCACGGCGCCCTTCCGCAGGGGACATTGGCCAATTGTCGTACAATATACCACCACTATGCCATACAGAAGTCGGAGTAAATCAAGTCAAACATGGACTGTAATTAATGTTCAGATCTACAAGCAGATTACTTACTACCTACCTACCCTTTTGAGGCCATTGGATCTTCTCTCGATTCACAACTCCTGATTGACGGTAATGAACAACTCTTGGTCATCCCCCTTCATGACCGTGACCGTGACAGTGATGTCGCGGGTGTATTGAGCAGCCTGTTGTCATTCCCCGTTGCTAGCAGCTACAAGGTAACCATTGATGCTGCTGGAAGAAGGACGGCGAAAACGAACGAGAGCAGTACAAGATTGTAGTCTGAAACCAAGCGACTTGTAAGCCTTTGCGAAGTGCAGATGCTGGTGTAATGGAGGTAGCAAAAATAACACTGCACACCTTCTAAATAGGAAATTGTGTTGCGAGTGCTCCAGCGCGCACGGAGTTCCGTACGGAGGCCCAGCAGCCAAGCCAAAGCTGACTGCATAGACCTAAGCCGAAGGGATTAGCGCCCAAGTTGGCGAATAGCAATTGAGAAATATTATCCATACGTCATGTCATGTCTCTTGAAACCGAGAACGAGCTGATTCTCGGGTTACAAGCATACATAATTAATACAGAGCAACAATCAGCGTTTTCTCCAACATACATATTACTTTTCAGCTTCCCACAGCAGGCGGATCATTCTGTGTCGTACAAATCGCCCTGCACTCGACAATGTCTACAAAAGGGATGGAGCCTTCATCACCGGCCGGGAGTACCGCGCCGCCGGCTTATACCACTGCAAACGGGTACGATGAGAAAACCCCCTACAGCAATCCTTCAGCGCCCCAAGGACCAGCACCACAACGTGCGAGGACGTTGCATACTTTTATCAACGACGGGGGCCTACCCGAGGTTGTGACCACGGATCACGATACAAAGAATGCCGGACATGACGCCCCGATACCCGTAGTTACCCCCTACAGCCCTGCACCTCAGCACCTCCAAAACTATGACAGCGGCGCAACCGTTACACCGCTCTATCTACTCGGAGACCAGCCCGACACTGTCGACTGCCCTTTTTGCAGGCATCGTGTGGAAACTCGGGTCAAGAAGAAACCCTCTGCGAGGACTCAGTGAGACTCATGGCCCTTTTGCCTGTTCTGTTCCGTCGAGACGCCTTGATCTAATGCAATAAACAGCATGGCCGCAACCGTCCTCGGACTGACGACTGTTGGCGGAGCTGTTGCCCCTTATGCGGCGAAATGGAACAGCCATATCGGCCACTACTGCACGAACTGCAACCGCAAGGTGGCGCACCGCCGGTATGGCAAACAAGAGATGATACCTTTGGGGACGCCTGAGCACATGAGGCAAGTTTCTATGTATCCTGTAGCGAACGCTCCAGCCGCTCCGGCTTCTCCAGCCCCTTCAGGGTGGTCCCGTGGAAGGCCACCATCAGCCAGGTGAATGGCGTGGAGCTACGGTACCGAGCCAGCACCACAGTCCTACAAGGCGGGATATCCGAGACTTTCTTGTGTTGAGGTGATGTTAATATTAATTAACTTGGGGGTGCTATGGTGGGTTCTGGGGGCTGATAACGAAAAGCACTGAAGTAGGGTCAAGACTGTTCGTAGAAACGCCTTGAAGGCTTCTTGCTAGGGTTGCAGTGTAGATATGTCTTGCAAGTCTTTGATTGAATTGGTAATCTCACAACAGTTAAAGCTTCAATCCACGTCTTCCCTCACGCCATGCAGCTCTCGTTTTTCAACGCACTGGATTCAAAACTACCTAGACTAGAACCTGGTGGAGACTTTCAAGGCACGTTGGCAATATCAACTGAATTTCATAAGGCTCTCACGCAGTAATGCATCGTTAGACGGGGCTACTTGGCCTGTTTGTAGTCACAAAGGTCTCATGAGACTCTTGTTCCTGGCTATCTGTATGGTCAAGACCCGCTAGTTACCCTCAGTCCCTCCCTGACTCTCCCCACCAAGGCATCTGCATCAACACCCTTGTCTCTCAACTCGCATCCTTTAGCCGCATCAGACGTCTTGCTTGCTTCCAAGCTCAAGATAACGGTGGTTCTGATAAACTGCTCTTGCATCCACTCTTTTTGTCCTGCTCTCAAGGCCTGAGTAAGAAAACAGCCAAAATTTTCAGACAGCAGGTTAAGAAAAGTGCTCAACACATTAATCATGTGCCATGCCCCTTTGGTGACTATGTGGCCTTTATACTCGGCTGCCGTCATGTAGCTGTCACTTGCCGTGTATTCATCAAACCTGTCGTGCCAAGGCCCAAGGTTATGATAACTTGGATGCTCAATGCTCGGGTCCGTCAGATCGTGAATAGATGCCCGCGCGTTTTGGTTGCCGAGATAGAAAGGAATCGAGTGGCATACGGAGTCGATAAGCTCTTGAACATCATCTTCGGCGTCGCATATTAGGTCCACATGCGTGTCTGAGCCATGTTCACAGGACAGTATCGTATCGAGCATTGTCTCTGGAACTAGCTGCAGAATTGAGAGCGTGATCTTCAGGAGAATGAGCCGGTAACTCCGCCACGTGTTCCAGATGGCTGCAATTTGAACTGAGGGGAAGATATCGCAGCCCTCCATGTACGTAACTATAGGGGGGCAGGTCTCCTGCAAGCGTTGCAGTCTTAGAGGATGCCAATGTCTCGGCACATCCTGCAGCCAGCCCGACAGACGCGCCTCTGCAGCCTTGACGTCGAACCACAGGGCCTCGATATCTGCATAGGATATTGAGCCGGGGTGGCTCTCATAAAAGATGCGCCAGAAACTGTGTTGTGCGTTCGCGACTGAGATGCCGATCAAATCAAGCATCGAGCTCCGGTTCATCACTGTGGGATTCCTCAAGATCCATGTATGGATATTTGTTGGGAAGGGCTTCTTAGAACGCATAGAATATGAAACCTCGGAATGCAAGATAAAGCATAGCAAGTGGTCTCCAATAGCCATACCGGCAGCGCGTGGCTTATGGTTCATGAGCAGCATGACTGCGCCGTCATGATGAGTGCGGGTTGCCTTGCGAAGACTATGGACGGCGAAGAGGTTCTCGTAGAACTGAAGCGCGAGAGCTGCGAGTGTTGTTGCGGGGCTGTTCCTCTCGTCTCGATCCTCCAAGGCCACCCGGAGGCGAGCTATCGCCTCGATATACTTTTTACTCGGTGATGCGAAGTTGATGTCGATGTGGCGCCACATACTCAGCAACCTTGTCGCGACAGCAGTAGTAGCCATGTACAAAGCCGAGGTGGGAGGTTCCAAAGAGAAGACGGGAGCCAGAATTTCAAAGAAGCCCCGAGTTGACGTCAAGCTGCGACCTACGCCCGCGAAGTTGTTGAGGAAGAAGCCAAGTGCGACATCTCGTTCCGCTTGTTGGAGGGCTGCGGGAATCGAGCATGCAGGTGACGGTTGAGGCGTCGTAGAGATGGCCCGACAGGTTGGGTTGCCACTGGACTTCTTTTGGTCCGAGTTGTCGGACTTTTGGCCCGAGTTGTCAAAGGTCTGAGCTTTGAACTTGTATTTGATGGGTTTACTCCCGTAACCGCCGCACTCGTGGCCAATGCGGATACATCGTTGGCAAGTTGGCTTGCCTTCGTCGCACTTGACGCGCCGCTTCTTGCAGGTATGGCAACCCTTGGAGGGTCCGAGGTTGACCATGATGGCTGGTGCGGGTATCCGGATTCCGGACTTGGTGAAGAGGTTGGCAGACAGAAGCAGTATTATGTTTGCGACGACATATATTAATACCACAGATTAAGGCTGAGTCCTTCAGCCCGTTCTCCGTCTGCGTGGAACCAGGGGTGGAGCAAACGCCCGAAGGCCCATCCAGTCTCCAATCTCCAATCGCAAATTAGTTGCCCGAGCAGGGAACTCCCCCGGTAGCCGGGGTATACATTGATTTGATAATCCGATGCGATGGCAGTCTTCCATGGACCCTATGTAAATCGACGGTGTATTCGTATCTGATCCAATCATAGTTGTGTGGCAGCTTTGGGCAGACTTCCGCGCGCGCCTGTTTCAAACGGGGAAACTAAAAATCACGGAATTAGCTAATTTCGACCAGCTATCGGATATTTATCCAGATCTAGTACAGTACACCGTAAGTGTGCTCCAAAGTTCCAAAACACTAGTTCCGAGTCAGAATAAACGTGCAGCGGCAGTGATCCCTCGTCTTGCTGACTCGACATATGGCCCCCGTACCTATGGAGAACCGAACCATCCGGTGACCCGATACTCCGATAGGGCTGTCAGGGGCTCTTGCAGCCTTGCGATAGGTCAGTATACGACTTCCATCGGACTCAGCCGTAGAAAAATCAGGACCCATCACGGATAAGTTACTTTACAAGGCAATTTTCAGACATGCATATTGCGGCCGGGGCCCACCTCTCTGGCATGGGCGTCGAGGCCCAGCGCTACAGTCTGAAGTTCCATGATTTCATAAAAGACCCATGACGAAGAGGGCCTGTCAAACTCTTGAACGGTGGGCCATAGTTATGACGTTTCTCGTTGACACATTCTAAATCTCTGTGACCTCTATGTCGTGATGCGGACATGCACCCAACTCCGGAGTACCTCGGCATCAAAACTGAAACCGATAACCGAGCTGTTCTCTGGGAAACAAACCGGGATACATCCTGTTCGATCAGAGATCGCCTAGGAGAAGGAACCAAAGTTCCCCGTGACACGATGGAGTAGCTGACCAAGTCCCAGCGGTGCGGCCTTTCTACACTCCGCTCTACTCACTAAGAAGGATTTTCCATTTCTTGAATCATGCAGAGGATTTGAAGTTTGCGAGCATTCTTTACTGCAGTATCGATAAGTCACAGTCTTTGACTGGGCATTATGGGCTGGATTTCCGTTGAGGAAGTCTGCCCCAGACAGCCTGCTGCTCAGTATCATCTCCCTCGGGATCTAAGGATATCGCATTAATGACATGAAGTGTCTATACAATCTCTTCTCCTTTGTATTCTCCTCCACCTGCGTTGGTGGCCGTTGGATCTTCATCTTCCTGTTGCAACCAGCCCCTTAATTTCGACAACCGCGTGCGGGTCAACACCAACTTCTTAGGTTTTTGGTAAGGCGATTTGTCGCTTCTGGACACAAAGTTTGACCTCTATCTGGCTCTCAATGCCGACGGCACATCTTCCCAAGACGGTACCCAAGTCTTAAAAAGTCTGGGCAAGGAGATGATGGCCAACGTGCGACAGCCCTGGGAGGGCTGGAGACTGGAAGGAATACTCTTTCTAGGTTCTCCAGCGGATTATCGACGATAACCACATTGTTTCTCGTTGGAAGATGAACCGTGCTACGGTGTTGAAAGCAATCAAAATGATAATTTCCATGTAAGTAACTCAGAGCTGGTTGAACGCATTTCCTGATTCTATCGCTTGGGTCATGTCTTTGTACTGACAAGTTCTGTATACAGGTTACCAGAACCCCATTCGAACGCCACTCACAATGGAATCGATAGTTTCGTTCTTGACCAGTATCTGAGTTTAACAAAGGAGATTATAGCAAGTCAAGATTTGATTGTATTCTTGCTTGCTCCGGAACAGGAACGCAGCTGATCTTTCTGCGGTAGATACCTTAGGTTGGAGCCAACTATCCACGTCTTCAAATCCTCACTCGCCTGGCTTTCTTTTCGAAAACTATCTTCACACCTACTGTGTATGCGTGTCAGATCTTTATTTGAACTCGGCCGAAAGTGGAATACGATCTCTGGCTGCGGCTCCGGCTCCGGCTCCGGCCTGACCCGACCCGGGAGTCGTGGATCGGCCTTCAAGAACTTAGTTTTGGGCTCACGACACTTGGAGCATTGCGAATCGATAATGATTAACTTGATGGGACTAGACTTGAGGGAGCATGATGAAATATGTTATTGAACTCTCCTGACAACAAGCCGTAATAAGCCGTGACAGGCTGCACGGACGGACACGGAAATTATGGGCCTGGAGATATGCGGGTTGAAGGTTGGCTGCCCTGGCATTCAACAGAAAAATGCCACTGGAATCTAGGGAGGCCATTTTCCCGCATCTTCCACCGACACTCTTGCAAAGAGTAATCCAAGATGGCCGATTCGATTGAGCACCACGACATTATTGTCCTGGGCGCCGGCCTCTCGGGGATCAACACAGGCCACGTCCTCGGCGAGAAACTCCCCCACCGCTCGTTTACGATCCTCGAGGCGCAACCGGTCATCGGCGGAACATGGCGCTTCTTCCGCTACCCGGGCTTTCGATCCGACTCGTACATGACCTCGTTCGGATTTCCATGGCATCCATGGAGGCACAAGCATAGGATGGCGCAGGCGGGCGAGATCGTGGAATACCTAGAGGAGGCGGTCGATGTCGCTGGCCTGAGGGACAAGATTCGATTCCGACACAAGATGGTGGAATGCGAGTGGCGGACGAACGAGCAGCAGTGGAGGCTGGAGGTCGATGCGGATGGACAGCGCAAGACTTTTGTTGCCAACTTCGTCATCAGCTGTCTGGGATACTACTCGTACGACAAGGCCTTTGAGACTACGATCCCCGGCCTGGAGGGTTTCGGCGGCCAGACTGTCCACCCCCAATGGTGGCCCGAGGATCTCGACTACTCCGACAAACGCGTCGTTGTTATCGGCTCAGGAGCTACAGCCGTCACAATTGTTCCTTCGCTCTCAGAGAAGGCGAGTATGGTGACGATGCTCCAGCGCAGCCCGTCCTTTGTCATCTCTCGGCCGCAGACCTCCAGCATCGACACCTTTCTGCGCTTCTTTCTTCCGTGGTCATGGGCATACTGGCTCATTTACTGGACGGATGTGCTGGCCGAGCTTATTTCCACCCAGGCGCTCCTCAGATTCCCCAAAATCGGACGGAGCGGTCTGATGAGGGCGATGAGGGAAGAATTGCCCAAGGATATCGACGTCGACGTTCACTTCAATCCGAGCTACAACCCGTTCCAGCAGCGACTCTGCATGTGTCCGGATGGGGACTTCTTCAAGGCTCTTCACAAAGACAACTGCGAGATCGTCACGGATGTCATCGAAACGGTCACACAGGATGGCATACTACTCAAGTCTGGTCGCAAGCTTGAAGCGGACATCATCGTCACCGCGACTGGACTTTACTTCCAGCTGTTCGGCGGCATAAACCCGCTGGTGGACGGCCAGCCCATCAACGCTGGCGCGCACTACACGTGGCGCGGCTGCATGCTCGAGTCTCTTCCCAACATGGCCTTCGTGATGGGCTACGTAACAACATCCTGGACGCCCGGCGCGAATGTCATGGCCAGGACGATAACACGGATTCTCAAGCAGATGGAGAAGACGGGCTCGACGAGCGTCATGCCCATCTTGGAGAACAAGGAGAGCAAGCCGCGGAAACTGGCTGTGGATGCGACAAGCAGCTACTTTGTCAAGGCTGCCGATAGAATGCCCAAGGTGACGGGCGATACGCCGTGGTATGGGCGGGTGAATTTGGCTGTTGATTGGTGGGCGTGGTGGTTTGGAAGCATAACGGATGGGCTTCTTTACAGCGGAGGGCAGAGCAAGAAGGACATGTAAGCCGTGTTTGATTCTTTGTTTGAGACCAGTGAAGAGCGAGTGATGTCCGTATCTGAATAGAGGTCATTCTAGCCGGCTGATTCGCCTGAACATGGTGATTGTAGCCAATGTCAACTGCCGAGGTTTGCTGTAGCCCGTACTGTAGCTAAAGATTCGAGCCATGACCGCCACGCCGCTTGGTCCACCGCTAACCAACACTGGAGGTTACCGGGGGTTCGGGCCTTGGGTTTGCAAGCAAATTGATTGGAGACTGCATTGCACCGGCCGAGGGGGAACGCCACGAGTTCCCGCCGTCGGGCCCAGGACATCTCCAGATGCCTCTTGGGGGGGAATGGACCCTCCCGGGCAGCCGGGCCATTTAGCCTGGCCACCTAGGAGCCGCTGTCTGGCTAGCACCAAAGTCAATGCCTTCCGCTCTAATAATCATAATCATAATCATAATGGCCCCCAGCGAAGGGGTTGTTTTGTGACGACAAACTCCGTCTTTCTGAGCCAACTTACGGATACTTATCAGCAACCTTTGCTGACCATGGGCCTGCTGCTGGCAGACCCGACGTCGATCAGAGTCTACCTCGGCGCCGTCGTCGTCTTGATCGCGGCTCTTGTCGCTCGCCAGGTTCGACGTCGGCATCGCCTGCGCTATATTCCCGGTCCTAGAGGCGCCGGATGGTCAACGTGGTGGCAGCTCAACGGAGCTCTCAGCGGTCGCTACCATGAGCACCTGAAAGATGCTGCGGACCAATTCGGTACGAATACACGCCAGGACATGCACGTAACATGTAAATGCAAATTCAATTCTGACAAGACCAAGGCCCGCTGGTTCGCATTGGCCCAAATGAGCTGCTATCCACCGATCCCGTCGTGTTGCGCAACATGTCGGCCGTCCGAAGCCCCTACACCAAAGGCGACTTCTACGCCAGCGGGAGGATTGTGCCAAATGTCGACAACGTTGTTTCAATGAGAGACGAGGTCAAACACAAAGCCATGCGAGCCAAGATGGCGCCCGGTATTCCGGCAAGGAGAACGAGGGATTCGGATTTGAGGCGGGCATAGATGGACAACTCCTCAACTTGATCGCTCTTATCGATCGCAAGTACTTGTCAACCGCCCGCAAGACACGGCCCGTCGACTTGGCCGAGAAGACGCAGTTCTTCGCCCTTGATGCCATTGGCCATGTTTCCTTCGGCGAGCCCTTTGGGTACCTCGCTCAAGATGAGGATCTTTACCACTACAATGAGATCAACGCCAGCTCTTTGTCTGTCATGAACGTCGTGTCCGTCTACCCCTGGCTAACAAAGATCGTTCATCGGTGGCCATTCAATCTATTGCTGCCGCGGGAAGAGGACCAAGTTGGCTTCGGACGCCTGATGGGGTGAGTTCTACGAGGCGCAAGCTCATCTCAACATCTCATATGAGAATATCCATTCTGACAATTGCTGTTTTATTCAAGCTTTGCTACCAAATTCGTTCGGAGACGGCTTGCCGAGGGAGCTACATCGGCAAAGGACATGATGCAAGCTCACATCAACAATGGCATGGATGAAGAGGAACTCATCCAACAAGTCTTCATTTCCATGTGGGTCTTATCATAGCCTGTATAATAAGCCCAGGAGTGCTAACATCTTATAGTATCGCCGGTTCCAACTCATCCGCTCACGCTCTGCGCATGATCCTCCTATCGCTCATCACAAACCCAACTGCCTACGCCTCACTCATCGCCGAGATCCGTCAATTCGCTTCACCCGTCGGCACACCCATCTCCTGGGCTCAGACTCAAACGCTCCCCTATCTCCAAGCCGTTGTCCGCGAAGGCTTGCGTATGTGGCCGCCGCTGGGCGGCCTCGGTTTCAAGCAAGTGCCTCCTGAGGGCGATACCATCAATGGCTTCTTCGTTCCAGGCGGCACCCAGATCGGGCAGGGCTTCTACGGTGTAGGACGTTCCCGGCTCGTCTGGGGCGAGGACGCCGACATGTTCCGCCCTGAACGCTGGTTGCTTGCTGAGGAAGACGAGTTGAGGAGCATGACGGCAGCAGTTGACACGCATTTCGGCCATGGAAAATACGGTTGTCTTGGGAAGGCGATTGCTCTAATGGAGATCCACAAAGCTGTGTTCGAGGTAAGCAAGTCCATCCATTGCTCGATCGAGTGTTTTGAACATGTATGCTTAAAGAAGACAGTTGGTCAAGCGATACGACTTTGCAGTGATGAACCCCGAGAAGCCGATCAAGATCCAAACTTCGGTATTTCTCTTTGCTTCTGACTTCTGGGTCAAGATCACCAAACGCGAAGACTGAGACGGTATCGATATTGGTCGCTCTGTACATAGCCTGGCATTTGGGCATGTCACTAGTATATGCTGGTCGCATAGCCCGCGCGGAAAGATATAAGATATGAGAGATAATATTATATTCCCCCATGGGGCAACTGTATTTTGCAAAGGCAATCGATCCCCTGGATGGACGATTACTAGATGAAGTAATGTTGTCGCGGCTCGATCGCTGGCAGAGCCCATCGACTCTGATTCTGCGTTTCATCATGTGCTTTGCGAGCTGCCACTGAACCTTTGAGCCAGTCACCTCGGCGAGATTCGAGGCTTCTTAAGCATCAGCTCGAGTGGGTATACTTCACAGCCAATGTAGTCCAGACACTTGCTCAAGCCAGTGTATCGGAGCCACCGAGAACTGCAAGGTCTCGGGTCTCTCGAACCTCCATAATGCGCTCTGCCGCGTGAGGATCAGCACAAAGGGCTGGTAGTGTTCAGATACCGCCCATTTGAGAAGTCGATTATGCGGAATCTGCTGCTGACGAAGCGACAACTGCAAGCCAAGATGGTTCCTTCGGGGATCATCAAACATCCTCTTCTTCGGGCTTCCTTGACGGTGTACCCAGGGTTTCCAGGCCCCTTGCTCCGACCAACTCCGCTGGCGCATTTGTTGGAACGTCAACTGCCTTTCCTTGTCCCATCGCTTCCTGGTATTTTTGACCCGCATCATTCAACAATCTTTGGACCTCCTCTTCCCTTTCCACAATCTCCTCCCGTTCCTTTTTGAGCGCCCCTACTCGCGCTCGTTTGCCCTTCATCTCCTCTTCCATCCCTTTGAGCGTAGTCTGTAGACGAGCCAGACATTCTGTCAGACTAGGAAGAGGCGCAATCTTGGGTGGTACTTGAAGGATGTCTTGTCCAGGGTCCTTGCGGGGCTTCTTCAGGCCGTCCATGCCCGCGCGTGTCTGTGCAGCTTCGTACGCAATCCGTCTCTCGGCATCGCTGTCGGATGAGGAATCGGAAGAATGTCCTTCAGCTGCGGTGATGAGCTCGGCCATCTTCTGTCGCTCTTGTTTACGGCGGTCCTTTTCGGCCCGCTTGCCTAGCGAGAGACCACCATCTTCAACGTAGTTATCGAAACCCTCGCCAAGGTCTTCGTCTTCTGCTATCAAACGGGTATCGTCCTTCTTTTTTCGACCGAAAGGATCCTCATCATCCTCGACTGATAGGAAGTCCTTTTCTTTCGCCAAACGTGCCCGCCGTTCCTTCTTTTCGCGAATCTCAGCCTCGGAAAGAATCGTGGTCGTCGGTTTCAATTGGTTAAAGTCGGAAGTTTCAACGATAACAGCACCCTCAAGCTCGGAAGCGTCAAGATCCATCAAGTCGCTGTCGTCGGGACGTAACGTAGACACGTTCCGGGGAGTGTTCGGTGTTGACGACTGTAGTTCGTCGAGGTATTCCTTGCTGTACTTGGGTCGATCGTCGTCGTCTATGAGTGATCGCATAGGAAGACCTCTTGTGCCCAGCCCCCTCTTGATAGCACTGTTTTCTAGGGCACGCCCCAAAGGCAGCTTCTTGGGTGTAAACACCTCGGTATTCTCCTCGTCGCCTGGGGTCGCATCATCTCCACCGAATGACAACCGTGAAGACTTGTTGGGCTTCTTCTTTTGCTTCAATGAACTCGACCGACTAATAGCTGGCCGAACCACTACTGGGCCGTCATCGTCGTCGTCGTTATTTGCGGACGCAGTGTCTCCGAGGTTGTCACCGTCGGCTGGATTGAAGCTCTTCCTTAGTCCCGACTGTCTGAACGGTTTTCGGCTAGCTTTTGTGCCGAAGAGCGGTTTTGCAAGCTCTGTATTCGCAAGGGTCAGCCTTGGTCTCATCAGCAAGAGTCGCACATTGAAAGTCTGGGGATACTCACCGTCGCCGGAAACATTGTCGCCGCCAGGGGCTGGCACGGTTTCAGCCGTGCCATCCTCATCGGCGACTTTGATGACTCTCGCCTTGCGTTTCCCAGCGAAGGAGCTCATGATGCAACCGTTATCTGCTGGCCCGAATGGTTCAAGTTGGCGTTCATAGGTAAGTTTGCGACGCGCCTGAGGATGGACAAAAGTGACGTGCATTTTTGGAATCTTATCGGCACGTGACCCAGCTTTTCCCGCCAACTGGAAGATGCGAAATGATAGCTCCAGCCGCGATCGCGTCGCATCTCGAAAGCATCCAAGCTATTCAACGTTGACTGCTCAAGATGGCGCCCGCCCAGCCTGAGCTCAAGAAGGTGGGTTCGAGATATTTTCTGCTGTCGCATAGCGTCAAGCAATCTACTGGCGCCTGTGCTGTGCTTCAGCGGTCTTGCGACCTGACTCTTCCAACCGATGGCTAACTTTTCTGTCCAGTACCTCGACAAGCGACTGTTCGTGCAGTTGAACGGTAGCCGCAAGGTTATCGGTGTCCTCCGTGGTTACGATGTGAGCGAGTCTACGAAGATGGCACATGATCTGGGCTAATTGAAATAGGTGTTCCTGAACATCGTGCTGGATGAGGCGGTGGAAGAGAAGGACGGCGGAGAGAAGATCAGACTCGGCATGGTGGTACGTTTTCTCGAATCCTTCTTCTAGCGATTACGATCTAAACACCATGATACTAATGCTCGCAATAGGTCATCCGTGGCAACTCGGTGGTGATGCTCGAGGCACTGGAACGAATCGGCGGCGATGATCGACGTGAAGGCAGATAATCCTCACAACTGGTGGAAACAAGGGACTGGATGACGGGAATCTTGACATCTTTATTGGCGTTTGAGGTCGAAAATGAGACAAGTCCTTCTGGACGATTCGTTCGGGTCACATCTTGCTGGCTATCAAGAAAGAGGATATTCTCGGACTGATACCTGTGCCGGCCGAATCCTATTTATCCTGTTCCTCCCAGACTTTCTCGTCATACGAATCCATCAGCTGGCCGCCATACGCCTTCTGCCATCCTTTGATGCCTCCGATCAGAATCTCGGCTTTGATCTCAGTCTCACCAACTTCATCGAGGTAGTCCTGCATCCAGCCCGCGCATCGTGGGCCTCTGCTACCACAGCTCCCTGGAGGGAACCGTCAGTGGCCGACCAACTTGGCTGCTTAGATAGAGAATACTCACCACAATAGAAGATGATTCTACGAATGCCCGCCTGCTTGCAGAGTTGATGGACCACAGGCCGTGTCTGGTAGAGCGTGTGAGCGGGGAGGTTGATAGATGTCGCGACTGTGCCGCCCTCCCAGTCTGTCCTCCGAACATCAACCAACAAGAAGTCTCGAGGTGCATTCTTGCCCGAAGCTGCATTCACTTCAATAAGCTTGGCAATCTCGGATGGATCGACTCGAGGGCATTCAGCCTTTGCTTCGGGGAACGCCTCCCACCACTGCGGGGTGTCCTGCGGGGCATCCGAAGCCATCTTGATGAATCGTCGAGGGGTTGGTTGATTGAAGAAAGGAATTGCGGGTTGAAGACTGATATAATGTTAGTGCTCGGGTAACGCAACGTGAGCGGAAGAGAAGTTTTGACATTGGTTGATTAGAAAGTTGGCTTTAACTTGTTTGATGAGCCTGTGTGAGTGATGACGGAGTAGAAGGCCAAAAGGTTGGTCCGATTCTTGAGTGTCTTAACATGACCCGTCGCTGGCCGGCTGGCCACTCATCAAGCTCTATGCGGACAACAACGTCAAACATGCGTAATGATGAGCTGAACAAGCCGGTTTTGAGGCGAGCTCATTAACGTTAGAGTATTTATTAGAAGGATAAGATAGTTCCGAATCGGTTGTATATTGAAGTTAACAGTAGGCTCCACAGAGGACACAAAAGAAAGGAAAGGAACAGCCCTTATGCCATACTTCCTCTAGGACTACATAAGTTTAGAAAGAGAAGGCCTTGCCACTATCATGAGACCTACATAAATCTTGAATCTCGTCATAACATAATTAAACGCCCTATAGTATTATTTGGGTGCTCTTCCTGAGTTTATATAGTCTTGGAGGTGCTATAGCATGAATGAGCCACAAACTAGAATATCTCCTACCTGCTCACGGGGCTGGAGGAGCTTAAAAGGGACTCTGAATTGTATCTGGCATGAACATTTACATACGAGATTATATTTGTTTTACTCGAATGACGACTGTTTCTCTGGTGCCACATGGGCTGCTGTTGTCTCGGATAATCTAGTACACCCAATGTGTCCCGTCAAGGGAAAAAAGAACTGAAATGTGCCAAAAGAAAAGCAACCTCAAAATCAAATTCCTCTAGCTGCGTAAAGCGCAATAAATACAAGAAGAAAACAAGAAGGCCATAACAGCGAAGAGATCGTGGCAACAGCTGGATGTCCAATGAGTGAGACCAGTGAAGATAAAACCATATCATGCGCTTAAAGCGATATCACCCGCTCCATGGAGAGATGCCCAGCACCCTCAGCACATTCTCGAAAACCTGTCTCACAATCTCGTACAAGGCTAGTCTCGCTTGGCTGGCGGCATCTCGATCTGCCCAATCCTGCTCGTCATCGTCGTCAAGAGTTATCATCAGTTGATCGACGAGCCGCAATAGATATATGATGATCAACGACGGCTCGAGGGTTTTGAAAGATGCATGTGCGGCATCGGGATATTGAGCCATGATGCGCAAGAGTTCAGCATAGTCTTCAGCTTCCAGCGAAGCATAGTCCAGCGCTGCGTAGTCGAAGCTGGCGTTTTCTGAGCCTAGTTTTGAAGATAGCCTGGCGAAGCAGTTCTGTATGGCCGCCCCCGATTCGCTAATGAACGATACCACCTTCTTAGGGTCAAACGCATAAGATGTCGTTCGCTTGTGAGTATGGTCTTGGACGAACAAACCCGAAAGCCCAAGCAGATCCACCGATTCCTTAGTCTTGCTTACATAGACTGGTTCTCCTCCATCCTCATCCATACTGGCTTGCATGACAGTGCGACAGCCGTCAAGGTAATCACTAAGCAACTTGGCATCGGTGAACTGATCCGGAAGCCCATTGATCTTGGCGAATGCAACATGTTGAATGCGCTCGGCCAGATCTTGCCTTCCCATCAGCTCGAGGGTCTTGGTGACTCGGTGGAAGTGCATCTCCTGCTCCATCGCGACGACATAGATCATTTTGTCGAAGGAGTGCGCCTTGTATCGGTCGAGTACTGCAGCAAGATCGCGTAAGAGGTATGACGTCGTTCCGTTTCGATACCGGACCACTGCTGTGGAAAGTCCCTTTGCCTCGTGTTTTGAGAAGTCAATCATCCAAGAACCGTCATGTTCTTCGTAGATACCTTTCTCTTTCAAAGCCTGTTCAACCTCGGCGATAGACTCGGTGCTGGCCTGGGACTCTCCGGAGTACTCGTCAAATGTTACACCGAGTCGTGCGTATGAAGTCGTGTAGTCTTTCACTGTTGCATCGCGAAACCGTTGCCATACTGCGATGGCTTCTGGGTCTTTGTCCTCCATCTTCTTGAAGAAGGCATCCCTTTCGGCATACAATCCGCGCGACTCGATCTCGGTGACATCTTTCCCGTCCGCTTTTGCTGCTTTGCACTCGTCTTGCTCCGGTTTGAACAGCTCTTCAATCTTATGGTTGACTTGGAGGAGATGGCGGAGTGGCTGCTTGGCAAACTCGTCTTCGGAGCCAAGTCTCTCCCAGCCTGCGGCAAGGAGACCGATTTGCTTGCCCCAATCACCCAGATAGTTCATCTTTACAACATCCCATCCCATGCTAGCATGGATGTTGGCAACGTAGGCACCGATAAGTGTGCTCCGCAAATGCTTCACTTGGAACTCGCTCGCCATGTTCGGAGAGGAGAACTCCACCACCACCTTCTTTCTTGGCCCATCAGGCGCAGCTACATCGGCGAGGCCGAGCGACGTGTCATACCCGTATGATGCACTCCGGTCATGAATATAAGGTAGCAGGAGGCGGGACAATGTGTTGGGCGAGGAGAAGACGCGAAGGTGGATGCCATCTGCGATAGGACATGCGAAAGGCGGCGATCTCGGCAACTACTCACGGATACATGTCAGTGATGTTGGTGTCTTTGTTTTTTTTGCCCAACGATCGTACTTTGTGAGCAAGATCTGACACTAGATCTTTGGGCCTGACGTCTCTCAGTCTAAGCCTCGGAGACACGATGACGAGGTCTCCCTGCCCAGTCACGTTGGATGGCTGGATAGCATCGTAGGCAACCAATCTGTCGCAATCAACCAGCTTCTGCAGCGTATCGGCGAGGTAGACTCTGAAGATGTCTTGAGGGTTGTGTACAATGTCTGCGCCAGGAAACTCCGGCACCGGAGTGTCCAGCCCTGCCTTGCCAAGCAGGTTTGTGATTCCGCTGACAGAGCAAGTCGTCACCATAGCCACGATGATCGGGATGCTGATGCTGATGGTGGTTGGCAGTCGAGGCGTGGAATAAAAATACAAAGCAGTCGCCTCGGGACGGCAACGAGACGCGATGGAAATCGAGAGCACCCCAAGACATTTGAATGAACCTGTAGGCTGTCATGTCAGCCCTCAATCGGGCATCAACGTCGGGTCGTTTTCTCAAGGCCTGATAATCAAGCAGGACTCTTGATTTGCGGATGAGCCCTGTGCATTGTCTTCTGAACTCTTCGAGCTGCGTGATGAGCTGGCAAAACGCGCCATTGGTTGTGTTGGGCAAAAGTTGTGAGGCTGTTCGAGTCGATTGGTGGCCGCTCTTCCCGTCAACAGGAGGTTCCAGATGACGGGTTCCGAGGTAACGGCAGGCGCCTTAAACCTGGCAGGTTGCACTTTGCGTCTGGTTCTGTCATCTCGTGTTCGTAGGTAGGAGATGTGTCATATCTCGTTGGCATGAGGCGAACGAAGATCTCTTTCCCGTTAAACCGACGGACTGGACAAGGCTCGTGATTGCTCCATCAAGACAATCCGAAGATTTGGAATTCATGTCTCAAGCCTGAGTGTAACCCTATTAGTACCCTATTGGAAGAGAACATGGCTGGGCGATGTAGGTGCCTCGTTCTGCAATCAGTCACACGTTAACATCCCCTGATGGCCATGGGTCAAGCATGCTGGGCTTCAAAACAAACAGGTTTTTTGTACGGCAAAGGCAAGTGTCAGGCACAGGTTGAGTCATTTCCGTCATCTCTATCGTGCTTTTCTGCCTGCCCTCAGCATCCTCTAATCCTGGGCCACATGATGCTTGGATAGGTGTTGATATTTACAGCCTCTGATCGGCCTGAGCCCTATGCCTCCTGATGGGCATTTGGCGGAATCTCTGAATAAACTGAACCAAACGTCGCTTCCAGAAAAAGAAACCCAGTGAAACGATGCTGATGATGACTATGGCCGTTACCAGGATGACGAACCCTACCCAGGAGGAGGCATCCCATGAACTATAAAGTTGGGCCGTCAAAGTCAGCAGACTCAGAACCTAATAACCATCAGTCACGGATGCTCGCCAGGCTAACCAGGAAGGCAATGGGGCTCACTACGCCAAGGACAGTTATCGCTTTCAATAACTCTTGAAGCTTCTGCGTCTGGCTAGCCAGGGAATATCCTTCCGCAGCTTGATCGTTCTTCCACTGTCATGAAACGTTAGTTTCTCAAAAAGCACATGGTGAAACAAGATAGAGATTGTAGTAGAATACCAACCTCGCGTCTGAAATCGTCGCAAAGCTCGTCGCAGTTCCTCTTTTGCCGTTTTAACTCCTCATTGACATCGTGTAGGCTCTTGCGTATGTCGTCGATCTCGTGGAGGAACTTCATGGCGAGGGGATCACTCTGTAGGCTTTGGAATAGTCGGCCCTTGGGGATTCCATTGGAACCTAGCCCAACCTCCTCATCAAGGAAGTCCTTCAGTTTGCCTAGCAGGTTCGAGTTACGCTCAGTGATCTGTCTTGAGGTGTTCCTAAAGCTTTTGCCCCATTTCTGTATCTCTTTTGGGCCGATATCGTCTCTCGGCTCATCTGGTGCGTCCTTCATCTGAGAAGACACTTAGTATGGGTAACCCCAGTTCCCTGAGCTGATGCTACACCGCCATATCTTGTTGACTTACGAAAAAGTTGAGGCTTTCTTCAAACTGGTTTTGGATCATGCACTGGTGTTCGTAGATCATCCTTAGGGAAGTGGCCATAGTGTGTAACCCAAATGTTCGAGGCAAAGCAGAGGTACCCATTTCCTCAGTCATGGTAATAGGGTCAAGTTCTCCGGAATCATGTTGTTCGATGTCGTCTTCAGTCTGCAACCTTTCAAACGCGTCGTCGTTGAAGCAGAAACAAGTCCAGTATTTGTCGCTGTTCCCTGTTATCATCGTGGAGAAAACAGTATCGTGGAGGTAGGCTTGAACCGGTAGATTGAAGTCTCCACCGTCAGATTCCAGGTTCAGAAAATGACCTGGATATAAGAATCGCAAGCTCCGGCTGCTTCTCAAGCCAACTCTCCGTCTTCCTTCGGAAATCTTTCGACCATCCGCTACGTCGAGAGTGTTGAAGGCATAAAATGGGAGATTGATTGAAAAAACGAAGGCCTGGTTCCATTCAGTCTTGGAGGCAACAAGGCAAGGTTAGCTGAGCGACTGGAAACGATCTAGTTTACTTATATCTCTTAACGTACAGATTCCCGTAGTCTGAAATGTGGTTGCGGGTTTCGCGTGACATAGTGGACGAGCAGTTCGCGAAACCCTTCGGCTTGAGATGAAGGCACCGTGCGCATAAGTGCCAAGATATTTGGGCCCGTGGGACGTTTGATGTAGCTATATAGGAACAGTTAGATAAGTCCCAGACAGGCGAGGTCAGAATACAGAATAACATACACTCGTCGAGGAAGGGGAAGGAAATCATCATCTGCGTTGATGTCTGGAAAGCGCTATAACACCCAACATGGTTAGCAAAGAAAGCATAGCATACTCTATGGTCCTTGCCTGGAACTACACACCTTTTTCCCGAGCATCTCGTAGAACTCGGGGTTGGAGAATGTTCTACCAAAGCTTTTGCGGGACTCGGTCGCATCAGGATAACAGTTCAAGTCCGAGACCCAGATCGTTGGCTTCGGAGCTTCCTGCATCATGGCAGGCCCAGGCCCTACTAGAGCGGTACCTTCAAGAACCAAGTTTGCACCATCAAGGAGCGATTGTACTCGCGACAACCGTTGCTCCCAAAGCGGAGTAGGCTCATGCGGTATCATGAATGACCGGATCTCGTTGCTCAAAGGCCCATCGTCTTCGTACTTGGCGAAAAGAGCTAGACGCGATTGATTCTCGGTTGTCCCTACTATTTTCTTGTTTGCGTCGAATTGACTTTGCCAGTCATCTCTCTGCTGTGCGTCAGCCCATTGGGATGTGAGTGTCCTGCCAAGGGCGGCAAGAAGTCCTCTGCCTTCTTCGACGTTGTCGGCTCTTTGTGCTCTTTGTGCTCTTTGTGCTCTTTGAGCTCCAGGTAACCTAAAGTTGGCGATCGCAAACATCAGACTAGCACTGCTTCATGCCCCAGCTAGCTTCACAGTCAGTCAGCCAGCCAGTCAGTCAAGTCAAGTCAAGTCAGCTAAGCCCACGCGTGATAAATTGCCATGACGCGAAAGCAAGAGCCCAAACGCCAATACATATAACCCCTTACTGTACAAACACACACTCTCTCTCTCTCTCTCTCTCTCTCTCTCTGAAATGGAATTCACTCTCGTCTTCGCCTTCGACTTTTTCCCCCTCCGGCGCGCCTATAAATACACATGGAAACGGACCTTTTCGAATCAAGATTCATCCACTGATCCCCCAATTCAGTCTTCGGATGAGGTATCTGGTCCCGGTTCTGACTGTGGCTCTGAAGCGCCTTGAGCAGATCGGATGTTGAGTCGCTGTGTGTTACAGTTGGGACACCGAGGTACATCGCAATGAGGACAAGGGTCGACGCTGACCTTCATGCCTCCATTCCCACAATAGCACTGGGAGGGGAGACTCGTCAGTATCTATACACCAGCAAGGGTCATCCTGCGCATCCTCGTGCACTTTATACGGCCACTCACACATATCCATACCCAGACGACCTTACGGCGAGGCGGGAGCTCCCGGACAGGGAGTGGCAAATCCAAATAGGGCGCAGCTTGTCGCCTTTCTTTTCGCCAGCCATACAACGAAACGATATCCAAGGCGGAGGCATTAGAGGGAAAAGGCAGACCATGCGCCGCAAGGCAACCGTCGGGCCTCGGATCGGGGTCGAAAACCGGTGAGGATTGGTCGGAGGAATTTGTAGGTGGTTGTCTCCGCATATTTGAAACCTATAGCTTTACAAATAGAAATAAGGCTGAAGCTGTCATGTGCCGGTTAGCAGCTGTGAGGCCCGCCACGGTCTACCTGACCTGCATACATGCCTCGGCAGATTCGTGCCTAATACTCTCGGTGACCAGTTGGGGACCGAGAGACTCTGTGTGTCCGGTTGGCTCTCTCCTCAAGGCTAATATGCTAACAAAAGAATCGCGAGACCACTACAACGAACCCAACCATAGACATCTTGGCGGTTGATGCTCGGGTTTTAAACTGATCTGACCACTTTTCAGTTGGGCAATTTAAGAGACCGGGGATTAACAGCAGGGCCGCCACCACAGGGAGAAGGAATGACTATACAAGCCCCTTTTACTGAACGACACCATACCGACTCAAATCTACGACGTAGTAAGTTTTCAGGGTAACAACTAGTGTATTACCTGTGTTTTCCGTCCGATATTAAGACGACCAAAAGTTCCAAGGCTAATCTAAATAAATGTACTCCGTACTCCCGTCCCTGGACGTCAGTTTCATCCATATCCAGCTTCTTCAGCAATAATAGCGAATCCGATGAGGTTGAGCTGTACAATGGAGGTGAACGCAGCACGAGGTGGTTGGAGGGACCTTCTAGTGTCTACTCTCTACTCTGTACACAGGCACAAATTAATACAGCCAAGAAATTATGTTTGCCCGCAAGTCAGTTTGAGCTGAGCGCAGAGCGAGAGCGTTGACAATACACGGATAGATACCCACCCGGATTTGACTCCGGAAGCCGGAGCCCCTGGCAGACGGCTCCCGGCAAGCCTCCCCGGAGGAAAGAAGACTAACAGCCGCCCGGTGAAGAAGGAAAAGGTTAAGTTAAGTGGGGGTCCGAAAAGTCCGGAAAGGGCTGGGGAAAGCACCTTATTAAACGGGTGATATAGCTGTCACTACCCCCGTACCCGTGCGCCGTCATTTCGGCAGCCAGCCTCCCTTCCGGCAGCCAGCCTCCCTTCAAGGTTCCCAGGCCCTTGTTCGATTAATGGCAAACAGATGAGTCAGTGCTACTAGTGATTATCCTACGTTAAGCAGACTAAGTAGTACGTACTTAACATCACAAGCATTGGCCATCAGAGTGATAGATGATTGCTGTACGCGCCCTTCGGTCACTGACGGCTGGAATCCTAGGACTCATGTAAGGTTGGAGATGATGAGGTTGGCCGTTGCCTACCTATGTACTCCTTACTCCGTAAATGATCATGAAAACAAGTCGAGCATGGCTTAACGCTATGGCTTGAAGTGTTTCGTAAGGCTACTGTAAACGCACCAGATTGTGTCATTTGGTGTCATTTCCCCAACATTATGGTTCCCCAATGCTACAGAGGACAGCCTTGTTGAGTCCAGAAAGCTTGATTCAAAGAAGCAATGAATACCGGATGTGTTCCGTTCACCGAGAGCGAGCCAGTGCTCCTGGGAAGAACTACCGGGGTGTAAACCAGATGCAAGATTCGGTCAACGGTCAGGATCGCTTGTCTGAGATAGGTTTCATTGACGCACGACTCACTCATCAAATCAACAACAGGAGGGCACCTTGCGTTGCTAGCTACCCCCTTTAGTTAATTTCAAGGCTCATCAAATTCCTCATCTAAACCCCAAGCAACCAGTCGCTTATTGTTCTAAATTTCCCATTGAGTTCATAATGACTGCTCCCCAGTCCAGGTACCCGTCGAACCACACCGAAGGGTCAACGCCCTGTAGCATGTCGCTTGTCCACGGTGTTCCCCCGTTCCAGTTCGGCATCTGAAGCGAGTCTGTTTGCATATCTCCACCAAGGAACGCCTCCGAGCCGTCCATGGCAGACTTGCCGGTATCGCTGTTCCCGCTGTCCTCCATATCCGTGTCTCGGCTGTTATCGTCTTGTATCTTGAGTGCCTCAGTTCCGGCGGCAACTATCTCGGCCCAACGCTCCAATTTGGCTCGCGTGATTCGGACCTTGATGGCGCTCATGCTCCATAGATTGTGATCTGAAGCACCGGGTTCGGACGAAGCAACTTGAAATGTCGCGTTGGCTTCCTCGAAGCGAGAGCAAATGCCCGAGAGAATCCCCGACACATCCAGCGAGAGCCCAGGTTGAGTTTGTATTTGTGACCGGAGAGCGGCCACAGCAGCAGGTAGTCTTGGATCAGTGCCTTCGCGAAGCACAATCTGACTGCACTCTTCGGGATCTTTGTCATGATTGCTTGCTGTGGAGCCCGCCGGCGTGGCCTTTGTCGAACTTACGCTCGCTGCGTATTCGGAATCGGCTTTGAAGAGTTCCACGTTGGGGTTTCGTGCGCTCGTGTCGCTCGGCATTGGTGTTGGTGTCTCGGTCAAGGTGATCGGTACCGTGAATTTGGCCCATCGCCCGAGCATCGTCAGCGCGTAGACAATTTGCGCGGCCACAGGTGTTGTCTGGCAGTAGTATTCAGATATTGGCGTCGCAAGCCAGTTGTCAAACCACTTCTTTAACGCGTTTCTCGATTGATAGAATATGTCGAGGGCCGAGGCAGCTCCTCGGGTGGGTGAGGTGAGAGACTCTGACATGGAAATAATGCGAGAGGTATCCAAAACTGGGGGTTCATATAGACGGAGCGTAGCAGTATTGATAAAGGTATTGATGATATCTGAGCAAGTTAGAATATGTAAGAGAGACGGGTAATGTGGATAATAAACTGACTGTCATCCTTTAGCCCTGCAGGCAAGCCGTTTCGTATACGATCCAGCTCGCTTTGAAATGCAGAGACGTAGGCAGATAAAGGAGCGGTTGGAAGGCCAGCAACCTCTTCAGTTGCGTCGTCCGGAGAGTTGAGTTGAGAGATGCGCTCTGTCAAGTGTTGGATGCGGACGAGATATACAAGCCGTGTATCTGTCTCGTACTCTTTCTCACGCTCGAGCACCCCTAGACACTCCTGAACGTACTTGGTGTATCGCATCGACTCTATCCGTGAGAACCCAAGAGACATCCTAGGGTGTGTTAGAGTTAGGCGGGAATAGCACGGAGAGGGGCCTTACGCTGAAGATAAGAACCAGACCCCCAGAAGAGCTCTCCTCTCCTCATTCGTTCGACATTCAGGTCGGAATGGCTTGACGACCATCAAGTTCGTCCGTTCGAGGACAGTTGGACTGCGGTGCAAGCCCAACTCTCCAACGAGGGTGACTGCCAAGGCAATTAGGTTGTTTAATTGAGCATGCATGAAGCAGTGATATTGATACCAAGCTGCAATTACAATAATACCCATCAGTAAATCGAGAGACCGTTCCGAGCGGATGAGCATATGATCCGCTATATGCTGCATTAGATAGTACATCTGAGCGCGCATCGATCGCAGGCTTCGGAAGGATGTCACCATCCTGATGGCCGACATGAGGAAAGGCCGGGTCGCCTTAAGCCTCGCTGCCGTAACATTTTGGGGAATCACAACGAACGGATGAAGCGCCTGCAGCTCATTTCGGTATATGTTTAAAAGCACCTCATCCGAAGCAGGAGGAGGGGGGGCGTCCCCAGACGCAGGCCTGCATATACATTGCGGCGGAGCGTATGAGTTATAGGTATCAGGAATAGCCCACGGACTAGCTCCTGGGGTAAAGGGAGCGTCTGATGCTTTGAAAGACGGCTTTTGCTGGTTGGAAACAGCGGGATCTGTTTCAGTTGGGATGCAAGTTGTGTCGGTTGCAAGATCAGCATTTGTCAAGCCCCCTGCCTTTAGCAAATTGACTAGCCCGTTGAGTCTCTCTTCAATCTGTGCGGTTCGACTATAATGGTTCAGAACGAGTTTTGTGTAACAGGCTGTGTATAGCCGCGGTCGTAGCAGATAAAGGTTTCAGCCTCAATGCTTGTGAAACCATCCGGGAGAAAGCTTAGCATAGGGGATGACATACGAGGGTTTGGGCTGTCTCTTCTTTCTAGGCCGATGGACCTGTTCAGTGCAGCTTTTGACTAGTCTCTCGCATCTACATGCACATGTTAGTTCCATTGCCTGCCGCGGTTATCGGGAAAATATGGGGTGATGTCCGGGGGCAGCGCCGGTGGACCCGGCACTTACACCCCGAGAATCACGGCGTCCTCGGAACAGAAGATACGAAGCTCTGATGAGTCGTGGCGGAAACAGAGAGAAAGGGGGAAATCGACAGAACTGACTTACCTATCGCATTTGGCTCCAGGGGCGTTGTTTGATCGTATGCACTTCGCCTTGGCTGTCGCACACTGAGCACATGCGGCTCCCCATTTCGCCGTCGCCGTCGCCGGCTTGGGCCTGTCGGCACTCGACATCATCTCAACCCAGGCAAGTCCGTAAACAGAGAAATAGTGTGCATAAACCAATCCGAAGGGAGCGGCAGATTCTCAAGAGAGGAACAAGTCCGGTGGACTTTTTGAGTGAGGGTTAAGATTATTCCGAGCTCTTAATAAACGTGCGTATCAGTTGTTCTCGAGCATGGACGTGAGACGGACTTTGTCTACCTAAGCAAGTAAAAAGTCCGGTCTGGATGACTAAACGATGCTTTATATGGGTCCGATTGTGAGGAGAAGCGGCCAGGATTGGCTAGGCGAGGTTCTGTCAAGGAGTCCCAGGCCTAAGAACCAGAGAATAGGATAAAGACCGTAGTTACGAACGACGCGCCGAGTTCCATTTCACGTGTGCTCGAAAGAATATCACCAGAACCTGGCAGAAGGGGTACGATGGGTGATTGAAAGACAGATAGTGAACGGACACATATCACCACCAGTGGGCAATGACATTGAAGCAAGTCGCCAGGTCGCAATTAAACGTCAACCCAATGGCAGCTCCAGCTTCTATATGAGCGTAAAAGACGTTCAGCTACAATTGACGGCGTAATGGCTCGTTCTGGGGCTGAGGCTGAGGCTGACGTCAACGGCGACGTAACCCTAGGGATGGTGAGATGCTTACGTGCTGATAAAGGAGGATGGTGCTATTTGTCGAGTTCTTTACCCCTAGGCTTAGAATCATCAGGCTGCTTCCCACATGGCGGTCATACATCGCTTTGGAGGAGAGTGTTGACAGCCTTTCATGGGTGAACGATGTGCATTACTTGAACGTATTCCATCAAAACCTCTCAATCGGTAGGCAAAAGTATCCACATTGATAACATCGCTGAAAGGCAAATCCTGGCCGGCTGATCGGAACTTAGGGGAGACTTAACCCCCGCGGAACAGTTCATTCTCACTGTGAAACGTTGCTGAAACAGTGACAAGAACTATTTGCCTGAACGGGTAGCTTACTGAGGTGCTCGGTGACGACGCTCTAACAAAACTGATACTCGAAAAATTTAAACCGCATTCTAACAAAATAAGCCTCTATTATCGAGGCTCCTGATACAAGCTCCTAGCCTTTATACGCCCGTATGTCAAATACACCATATGATGGTACATGCCGCCCTGGAGTTATTATGATGTGAAACTCCGTTGGCCGACTTATACAACTCCAACAACCTGGCACTTTCCCATGAAGCCTCTCTGCATCTCCAGCGAAAGCGTCTTACTTGGACCTCGACACGCCTGCACCAATAACACCAGGAAGCTTCTCTTCGCCAACACCAAACAGCATGCCAATAGCCAGATACAGCACAACAACCATAAGAATGGTGAAGCCGGCAAAGAGCCAGAACTGAACGCTGATATCCTGCTTAGAGCATGCGCCACCAGCCCAGTGGGTCACGCCGCCCTTCTCGCCAACGGTGCTGAGGCAGTGGCAGGCATAGCAGGATTCCTTTCCATCGGAGCCGTCTCTTTTGGCATACTTGTTCTGGCATAGACCATGGCCAGAGCAGTTAGCAGTGGTCTGAATGCAGCTATCCTCGGACTTAAAGCACGAGGGCACCACCTTCGGGATCGAAGAGAAGATAGGGTTCTCAGCGACGGAGGAGGTTTGTGCGGCTGACTCGGCGACGTCTTCCACGGAGCTGATGACAGTCTCAGCCTGTCGGCGTCGAAGCTCTTGTTGCTCCTCGGACTCCGGCGTGGAGTTGGAGCCCTCAGGAAGGAAAACCAAGGTAGTCTGCATTTTGCCTGACTCGGCGAGTTTCTGGAGCTTGGGAAGCTCAGCCAAAAGGGAAGTTGGATGGTCAGAGTCCTGGTACATTGTTAGATAGATAATTCAACATGAATGGGCGCGGCAGATTAATACCTGAGACCGGTCGTACGTAGCGACAGTTGATTTGCCATTCCAGCAGCTCTCGTCGACAGCGACGACCTTGTTCAAGGAGCAACCATGCTTCTTCGCGATGTCGAGTTCGTAAAAGTCGTTCTGCTTGAGCTTTTCCTGACTCTTCGATACGGTGAAGTCCGGCTGCGTATGGAAGAGCCAGCCAAAGAATGCTTCGTACTCGAATCTTGGCATTCCCTCTACCACGACAACAAGTTGATGGGGCGGCGCATCGTTCTGCTCCGTGAACAGTCGCGCGGGAGTTTTGCCGTATTTGTTGATCAAGGAGACGATTCGCTCTTTATCGTTGGTGTCGGAGATGTCGCGAAATGATGCGCCCTCGCCCTCGGGAGCAAGACGTTGGTTAAGGACTAGACGGGCTTCGCTCGGGGTGAGACTCGTCGTTGGCTCCACAGGATGGGAGCCTCGCAGGATGTAGACATCGGCAGCGTTCTCAGTGACTTGCTGAGAAGCGGCAGCAAAGCTGGCAAGGGCTGCACTGAGCCCAATGGTGAGCTTCATTTTGATCGTGGGTTGATGAAGCTTGTTGACGGGGGCCCGGCTGAGATAGCTTGAACGTCGCAAGCTCCAGGCACCGCGATGGAATCTATGGGGGATGATGCACGTGTCGGGATCGCGGCTTGGAGTTGTTCCGTCATACAGTGCGTGTAAGTCTATGCACGGACTGACTTGCGCCTCAACGGCTCGCATCAACCGCCGTTGCCGGCATTCAAGATAACCATTCGCTGCTGCCACCATCGTCACGATGTATTTCACTCCTTGAGGTTAATTTCCAGACAGCTAAAGCGACTATATTTCTTTCTTCTAAGCTCTCTTCTCTTCTTCGGTACCTCGGCCTCGCGGCTTCAGGCAGAGACAGCATGTTGGCTCGACGAGCCATTCTGCGGCGAGCAGCCACCTCGACGATCCCGACGCAACGAACTGTCGCCCGCCAGCTTCGACCTTTAGGGCGGCAAATTTCCTTTCTACCATGGCGTCGACAAACTGCTCCAAATACCGTTCCCGTCTACTTCACGAGAACAAGTTCGTCATCAGGATCCCATAGTTGGAATTTCCGAAGACGACTCGGGTATGCCTCCCAAGCGATCACCTCTGCATCCGTTGCAAACGAAATACTAATAGCCCCTGAAGTAACGCCCTTTTTACGACCATTGTTCTATATGCCTGTTGGCAAGTCTTCGTCACCGTCGTATTCGATCCCCTCCTCGACTGGGCCGACGCAGAATGGGACGCGTTGTCCGACAAGGAGAAGGAGGAGGTGCAGAACATGGCCGAGGAGGATGAGCCCTTCATGTTCTTGCCCTTCCCTTTCACCACGAAAGAGATCAAACAACCTCCGTACCGAGGCTCTGACCCGGAGTGGGAGACGTTCGTCAAGGTTAACCAGGATAAGAAACTTCAACAGGGGATCAAGTGTAAGTACCACAGCCTTGCGGAAACCTGCGCTTTCTGACGCTTTGCAGACGGCTTGGCCGACGAGATCAAGCGAGGAGTTGAGAGGAACCCGGGATTTGTTAAGCTTCTTGGAGGTGGACCCATATCTGTAAGGAAGCTCTGGTTAGATATAATCTACCCACCTGCTCCTCCTCCGCAGCACTACATCTCTGGGTAAGTGTTGCTTTACTTGCCAATTTCATCTTTACTCATTGTTTGCTAGAATAATTATTGATGATGAGGGCATCTTTTGGGGTGATCGACCCATCGATTCAACCGCGGCAAGCTACCTCGCCAAAGTCCTTTACCCCAAGGCCATGGTAATAGGCGCTTGGACAGTGGTCAGCTTCTTTACTAGCCAACTGGCACAGGACGTCTCAAAAGCCCTCGGCCTCAGCGACCCCGACCCTCCGGTACAAATATGGACCCCCGTGCCCCTAGATCAGTTTAAGGGGCAAGGCGGGTTCCCAGGCGCCAACGCAGGAAACCAAACGGTAAAGGTGGTCAAACAGTCCGAAGGGCCGTCTCATGGATCCCTTCCGCCCGGCTACAATGAAATTCTTAACGGCTTGTGGGGGCCCGAGTCGAAAGTCCCTCGCCGCCTACAAGCCGCCGGCCTAGCTGGGTCTCTTGCCTTTCTCCGGCACTGGAAACCGACCAAGAGCCAGCCCGACAAGGGATGCATCAGGGTTGACGGAATTGTCGAGTTGAAGGGCAAGACGGCCTGCATGGCAGTGTTGGTTCTGGGCTGGTATGACCCCAAAACTCGCAAGTATATGGGTATCCAGACTCGCCTGAAGCACCTGGTGCAACTCAAGCAGCGGCCGGCACCTGGCTAAAGGAACATGCTAGTAAAGGATACTAAACGTACAGAGTGGATGGATTTTGGCATGGCTTTGCGTGGCGCTTGGGAACGGGGTTTATTTTGAGATACCATAGAGTTGGAATATCACCACTTTTCTTTGCACGACCACGGATGGTACGTTGCTTACAGTTAGAGCTTGCGAAACAACGAAGTAACAATGTTGGAACATACCCTGAACCTATATCCCATAGCCGCTTCGAGAGAGAGAGAAAAACCAAGCTTCCATATACCGCTCAACACCGATACCATTCCAGCACACACTCAACTCACGGAAGGGATCACGAACGCCTCTTACTGGACGGGTTCCTCGGCCGAACAAGGACAGACGGGACAGGGGGTGGCCCCATAGCGATCACTGTCGTTGCCGTCGTTCTACCATGCTCCAACTCACGATCGGGGGACGTCTAGTTCCGCAGCACGTTAACGAAGATGGTGAACACTTCCAGCTCGACCTCGGCGCCGCCAGGCACTCGCTCGTTTCGCGGGATAGCGGCGATGAGGTGCGTCTCGACGACGTTGACTCCGGGGTGTAGCATGGCCTCGAAGGCGCGTTCTTGAGGAAGTTGACCTGGGGCCTGCTGGTGACTGGGCTTCAGTGGCTGCCTGTTAACCAGTGTCCAGAGGCTGTATTGCCTGGTCCGCAAATGGTCTGGTAGCGCTGGGATGACAAGGATGCGAGTGAGGTGGGGAGGCAGGTTGACGGTCGCCGACTGATTCATCTCTGTAGGATTTGGCCTGATGGTTGCCACAGTAGGGCTCTGTGCTTGAAAGCTTGGGTGAACCTGTATTCTCACACTCTCGAGGAGAGCATCTTCAACGCCTAAAAGCCGTCAGTACTATCACATGTTAAAGGACAGAAGTCGGGTAAGCATACCTGTACCAGGACGACGAGGGTGTTTCTGCTCCATATAGCCGTTCGCAAGAGGGTTGTGTTGAACTGGCTGAGGCTGCACAACGGGAACGGGGGCTTCAGGTGCTCCAGCTATTGCCTGTCCTGATATTGCGCTGGGTAATCGTGGAACACCGGCTGGTGATGCACTCACGACGTCCTCTGCCTTGGATGGTCCTTGTGCGGATGGGCTGGGGGAGGGAACAGAGACTGACACACTTCCAGCCTTGTCTAGCTGCGCATTGTATGGCAGGGCAGGGGTCGAGGTGCGAGCCGTCCCATTCACGTTCTGGCCGTTTGTTGCCGCATCCGTTGCTTGTATTGGAGCAGGGGAGTCTACAGAATCTCGTTGGCCTCCAACGTGAATTGTGATCTTCTTGGCCGACGGAGTTGGCGTATCGGAAGACTGGCCAACCTTGAGCTTGATCTTTGGTACTGAGGGCTCCGGCACCTCAGCTTGAGCCTGTTTGAACTGGTCTTTGAAGAAATCCTGTCCGGCAAGTCAGATAGCGTCATTATACATGGGTCGGATGTAACAAACCTCGAGTTCTTGTGCAAGAGCGTAAATCTCACTTCCTTCTTCGTTGTAAAAGTATGCGTTGGTCCATAGAAGCTTTGATTTTTCCTCAAATGCACCCCATGACTTAAAATCACTGGTGCCGGTGTTCTCGCCACGGCCATGCATGCCCTTGACCATCTTCTTCAGCTTCTTGATTGAAAGGGGATCACTAATGACTTTGTAGTAATCCTTTAAGGCGCGAGGCGGCAGGTTGATAAAAGGTTCAAAATAAGCATCCTCATACCTGCAGAAGATGTTAGAAATTGGAAGGGTACGTATCGGCTGTTGTCAGACTTACTCAGGGTCTTGGTGCCGAAGGAGCTCCTCGACAATCTTTTCTTGTGCTTGCTGGAAGGTCAAGGCTTCGTAGGGCACGCCCTCGTACTGATGGTCAAGCTTAACCGGAGGCGCTGCCGGCTGTGGAGTTTCTTTGCCTCTAGTGGACGCTCTCCTAGGTGGACGACCCGGTCCTCGTCGTTTGAGTGTGATGGTCCGCTTCTTGGAGCTTGGTTCTTCCTCCTCATCTTCCTCTTCATTCTCCTCTTCTTTGTCGTCTTCTTCCTCTTCCTCTTCCTCTTCCTCTTCCGCTTCTTCGTCTTCGTCTTCTTCTTCGTCATTGTCCGCTTCTTCTACGGCTTCTTCATTATCCTCATCTCCTTCGGCTTCTTCAGCTTCGTTGGGATCCTCTGGGGGAAGCGGAGTCGGTACGGCCTGGTAGCCACGGACGTGATATGCAGGATTTGTCTTTGTCATATAGTTACTGAGAGCCTTCCTAATTCGTTCGGCATCGTCAAATGTCGTAGTTGATCGAGGATAGAACTCCTTTGCGTTAGCAATCATTCGCTTGAAGTAGCTCTCGAGCTCGGCAAGGTTCTCGAATTCGCCGTCGTTCAGCTTCTGCTCGATCAACTCTAGCGAGATAGGCATGCGGGTTCGCTTGTAGTAGTCTGCGTTTCCGTCGCGCGACGGGAGCTTCTCGAAATAGGTTGCGACGAGACGGCCACTAGGGAAAGGGTAAGCATGTCTATGCCTCAATTGGTGAATTGGGCCGGTTTACCTTTTATCAGCAGTTCGGCGAAGCTGCTCTAGGAAGGCCATGCCATATGCAGTCGTCGATCCTGGGGATTCGCCTTTCGATAGGTCGAATTCGTCCTGGAGTGTCTTGATCAGTCACCAATCCAAAATATCGAGGATGAAAAAACCGATGTACGCGCGTTAAAGCAGTGCGAAGCAACCAGGATCATTTTCATCATGAATGCGCCGTAGAATTCATAGAAATGAAGTCCGCGAGAGGCAACAAGATGGACTTACAGCAAGTTTGCGACGCTTCGCGGCTCGGTCATCGGTTTCGACCGGTGCGGCCCCATTGGCCTTGCGCTTGGTGTCCATCCTGGCTGTGATCGCTACGGTCGCCGGGACAGGCGCATCACAAGCTTATGAAAGACGTTTTCTCAAAGGAAAATGTCGGCGCACAATGGGAGTTCGCAGATCTCCGGGGTCGAGGTCGATGCGACGGCGCTTGTGTGGATTTTGACGCGTGCTGGTCCAATGGTCGCGTCAAATAGAGCTGTCTCTGAAGCTTGAGGCGGGGAGGAGCGCGCTAATAATAGCAGTTTTGCTATGTTTCAATATTATAAACAATATGTCGTAGGTGTTCGTCCTGCTTTGAGCTGTTGCAAGTGTATGCAGCTCTTGCGAAAGCCGGATGCTGGCGCTGGAGTCGATTTTGGAGAGGTCGATAATAGGTGGGTTTGTTGCAACTAGGTGAGGGCGACGGGAAGCGTGAGGAGGTACGGAGTACATGGTGGAGGTACCCGCGTGGCCTGTGCCATGCCTGAAAACCGCAATCAGGCAACAAGGCAGAGAAAACTACCACTTCAGACAGAAGCAAAAAAAAGAACACAGCTTGAAGAAAGTATCCGTAGATGGTTCAATACTGACAACGTCCGATCCTGAAATGGACTTTTAAATCATGTACTGTAGCAACTTTTCTTTCTTTGGCCTGAATTGTATGGAACTCGAGGATAAGCTTCTGAAACAGACGATAAGCGATCATCTTGCGCTATGATCAGTTAGAGGCTGCATCATGAAACCCCCAAAACACCAAGTTCGATATTGGATACGATCGATAGAAACCCTCTTCAAGTGTTTCCATGGTCTGACGCCACTAGTCTCGTTCCTATCAATTATCTGAATGTCAGAACTATGATACCTAATTCCCGTAATGACATGTCCAAAATTCGACCAAGCAGTTAGCCTGGCCCGTGATAAAGACTGGGCTTCCAGTGCTACAGTATGAGGGGCAGAGCTAATACGAGCCCAGCACAAGCGGGATGGCGGTCGTGGGGCGGCTGGCAAGCACCCAATCTTCAACCCCACATTGACCTCATTCTTGAGATTAGGAGCTTGGTGCTGGCCCGTACAACCTTCACCATCATCACACAAGTGACAATCGCACGCCTTGACAAGATGGCGGATTCTGCACCAAACGAACCGCCTCCCGACTATGACCAGTCCACCGCCGATCAAGGCGCTCCTCTACGTCCGAATGTGCCGCCGCGAAAAGGCCCTCTTCCGCTGGACCTTCCCATCGTCAAACACCTCAACTCCAAGCGAGTAATCCTTGCATCTGCGTCACCTCGCAGGAAGGCGTTGCTTCAGCAGGTGCGCGACTATAGTCCTCCTATCGACTAGTGTTCCTATTCTTACTTTCCGCAGTTTGGTCTCACAAACCTCGAGATCCTCCCTTCCATGAAACCCGAGAATGTAGACAAGACTGCCTTTGGGCCCTTCGAATATGTCGCTGCCACTGCGAACCAGAAATGCATGGATGTCTACGCTATCGCACTCGCGACGCACCTCAAATCTATACCCGACCCAGATCTCGTCATCGCCGCAGACACCGTCATCGTCACCCGGGATGGCCGGATTCTCGAGAAGCCTCGAAGTGAAGCCGATCACATCCGCATGCTGAAGCACCTCCGAGATACACGGATGCACAAGGTATTGACGTCGATCTCGGTGATTGCCCCTAGGGAGGACGCGAGACATCCGGGATACGAGATCGACAGCCATACAGAGGAGACCAAGGTCTTCTTCTTAAGCGAATCTGAGGGTCTTCCGGACGATGTGATTGAGTCCTACGTCAAAACTCGAGAGGGTGTGGACAAGGCGGGCGGATATGCCATCCAGGGCATCGGCGGCATGCTGCTGGTAGAGAAGATCGAGGGAAGCGTGGATAATGTTGTGGGATTGCCAGTGAGGAAATGTCTGGCTATGGCGGAAAAGGTGATATTTAGACAGGAGGAGGAAGACTTTGAGGGGGAAGGGAAAGACGATGATTAAAGGGTTTAAGGGATTCAAGACTCAAGATACACTACCTACACTTGTAGATACTCTCCTGCTATTCGAAACAAGTTGCGAGCAGAGCTAGCCGGGCTAAGCTGAAGCTCACACTCGGGTCATAGCAATCTGAACTGTACATCTGACGGCACGAGAAAGTGAATCTTGACT
Source organism: Fusarium buxicola (assembly GCA_014899095.1). Classification (NCBI taxonomy): domain Eukaryota; kingdom Fungi; phylum Ascomycota; class Sordariomycetes; order Hypocreales; family Nectriaceae; genus Fusarium; species Fusarium buxicola. The sequence goes on along the minus strand of JAAVUK010000088.1, from coordinate 7,389 downwards.
ACCACAATTGCGTAGTTCGAACCAGTACTGGTAGAAAGCCCAAAAACACTCTAATATTACTTCTTGTGACCCGCTCATGGCCACTTGTTATGAACTTTTGAAAGCATCACATGCTCATATGCTTCCGAGGCTTTGAAACGTAGAAATTGAGGCTCAGCATGCGCGACATGAGCAATCTCCTGAAACAACTATGATCAAACTGTCACATGTTCATGTATCTAGCAATAGTAGGTTAGTACCTTATCCATAGTTGCGTTGAGTAAATACATCCACTGATCCTACCTTATCGGAACTCGGGTGTGTTTGAGTAGGCAGGTGGGAATCTGGGTCCGTGGATGTGCGGAAGGCGCCCCCAAATAGGGCGTTGGGGGTATTAAAACCCGATCCTGTAACCTAGCCTAGAGAGAGAGAAAAACACACTTTGGCACCATCTGAACAGATCCCATTTCTGTGTTGCGCTAAGTCAGGAACAAAAGAACGCCAGCATGCACACCTAACGGTAGAACGGCATTGAAGAGCGGCGCTTTCCACATGCAAATATGCAAGGACCAGGGTCTTGTAGTGTCCTTCACATGGAAAATCCGGGGCAGCACCCTTGCACGTCATTTCGACCTACATCAGCTCTCACGCATATTAAAGGCTTGCATACGACATTGATCCAGCTCGACATTTGCGCGTCTCTAACAGTTCGTTTATTGCTCTCGTCTTGTAGCGCAAGTACATGCAGCCATGTCGTCTCCGAATAACAAATCAACTGCAAATGGCGAAGGCGGGGTGCCCACTGACGAGAAACCACGCCTCACTGAGGAGGAGAAGAAGCAGAACCACATCGCATCGGGTACGGATGTCTACGGCAGCGTTTTGGTGGCGCACGATACTTCGATACTTATTGCCGTCTAAGAATGGGCATCTGAGAACTAACACGTGTACAGAACAGAAACGCCGACAAGCAATCCGCGAGGGCTTTGATCGCTTGACCGAGCTGGTGCCAGGCCTAGAGGGTCAGGGGAGATCCGAAGGTCTAGTCCTCAAGCGTACCGTGGATTATATGCGCGAACAGCTTTCTGAGAGGCAGGCGATTATTGATCGCGTCGAGCAGGCTGGAGGTGACGTTGACGAGAAGCACAAGAGGTCAGTCAGGTGACTAGGTTTATGATCCACGGATCATGAGACTGATGCTGCTTATAGGGCACTGTATGAGCAAGCGGGCAACCAGGGCCGTACGAGAGGATGATTTTGTGAAGAGAAGATGGCTATTCTTAAAATCACGGCGCGGCCGCAACCATGGAGGCGGTTCGGGCAGCGCGACGTTGGGTGTTATCAGGTATCGAGCGCCGGAACACGGTCCGAAGCTGTCGCCAACAGTCACTCAACATCCTTTTAGACGCGCCAAGGCAAAGACGCGCGCAAAACATGGCTGCACCACGCTACCAGCGCTTCTAGGGAGGAGGGAGGCTGCTACTGGGAGAGAGAACCTGTGTATTATTACAAATATTGCTACGCATCGCAAGCCAGCTGTCTACGCGAATGTATCTACCATGGTCCTAAGCCGCTCGCGCAGATCCTCCGGTGATATTCTCTCCTTACCCAACGCAACCTGCTTGTTCTTGACATCCTCCTCTCCAACCACCAGGATCCGGCCGTACCCGTTGCTCCGTGCCTCCTTTATCTTGGCACCCAGAGGTCGCGCAGTCGTGTCCACGTCCACTGCCAGTCCTGTCGGCCGGAACACGTTCTCCTGGCCCGGCAGCGTGCCGGTTTCAAGTTGCTCGTATACTTGCCTGTTATGGCCGACCAGCACGTCACGTACATGCTCGGCCCAATCCAGGACGGGCGTGGAGGTGTTGACGGTAAGGATGATGGCCTGGCGAGGGTTGAGCCAGAAGGGCCACTTGCCGTCATACCTCTCAATCAAGAGTGCCATGAGACGCTCGACCGAGCCTAGAACGGCGCGGTGGATCATGACGGGGCGGACGGGGCCGTACTCGGCCAAGAGGGCAGGGTCTTCGGTTGTCTCGCCTCGAGCCTCGTACTCAGGGGCAGGGGCTTGGTACTCGAGCTCGAATCGTTTAGGAAGCTGGAAATCCAGCTGGATGGTGGCCGTCTGGTGTTCCTTGCCGTCAGAATCCGTGAGGACAATGTCGATCTTGGGGCCATAGAAGGCGCCGTCTCCCTCCTTGACCCCCCATTCCATACCTGACGCATCCAGCGCTCGCTTCAGGGCATTCTCAGCCTGTGCCCACTCCTCCTCAGTGCCGATGTAATGATCTTTTGGTCGTGTAGAGAGTGCCAGGCGATAACTTGAGCCAAATCGTAGAACGGTATAGACGACTTTGACAAAGTCCAGCGTCTTCTTGATCTCCTCCTCAACCTGACACGGCCGACAAAAGATGTGTCCATCGTCTTGATGAAAGCGTCGCACGCGAGTGAGTCCACTGAGGGCTCCAGAAATTTCGTTGCGATGCAGCGGGCTAAAGTCGGCATAGCGAATAGGAAGGTCTCGGTAGCTGTGTCGTTTCGAAGCGAAGATGAGGCAATGACCGGGACAATTCATGGGTTTCAGTCCATAATCGCCCTCTTCCTCCTCTTCCGGCTTGAGATTCTCTGGGTGGCTTTCACAGCACCCTTCTGGGTCCGCAGGCGGCTGTTCCGTATTCCCCCTCACAGCGTACATATCATCCGCGTAGTTCTCCAGATGCCCTGACTTGGCCCATAGCGACTTTTTGTAGATGGTAGGGGTGATGACCTCCTCGAAGCCATATCGCACGTATTGTTTTCTGAGAAAATCAACAAGCCTGTTAAATATGCGCGCACCGTTCGGGAGGAATATGGGAGAGCCGGGGCTGTAGATGGAGCTGATGAAGAGTTCTTGCTGGAGGCCGAGTTTGCGATGGTCAGGAGGCTCGCGCTTTTCGGGGTGTTTGGAGTAGAGGCGACGGGAGAGGCAGGCTGGACAGGTCCATTGCCTGTTGAGAGAGGCTGTAAGAGCCGCTCGGGCGGTCCTTGAGCGTATCATGGCTAGTTCGGATCGCAATGGCTCGTGATGTAGCTTGGCTCAGTCGGATTGTCCTCTGCGGAAATGCGATCGTCCAAAAAGTCCAGGTCTGACGAGCCGTTGGGTTGTACGTCCAGCTCGTTGCTCTTTGGAGTCTAGCGCTCAAAATGACCACAGGGGTCCTAGTCCGCTAGCCCGTCCATCGGTAATGCACCCTTCGTCTAGCGGTTAACAGCCCTACACATGCACTGGGCTCAGCTGCCCCGGTTTCTACATTCACCGGTGTCAAGTATGAGTAGGTAGGCGAGTTTTCAAGTTGTTCGAAATATAATGAACAATCAGAGGCATATCAGTCTCTTCATATAGCAGATAGTGAGCCGTAATTTGGTCACCCGGAAGTGAGCAGCTAGAGCTCAGAATCGAGGAGCCCGGTAACGAAACAGGTCTGTCTACTTCTGGCTGCCGTAGGCTTGGTGAAAACACAACACATATATAGGAGGATGCCAAAATGACACATAAGAGCTACCTACACACATTACTTGGTATGGATCTTGTCAACTTTCAGCTCTTCTCAAATATCCAAAAGGCGATGCTTGCGTAACTACCCAACCGACTAACACGGGTCCATGCCTCCTTCAGCCGTGACACTGTGGCCTTGGGCCTGGCTCGTATTACCCCTCCGGGCACCTTCCAAACCTACAGTACGTAGGCGGCGCTAGAATAGTATCCGCTGAACCCCGCCAAACAACAAACTGCCTGGAACATCGTCGACTAGCCAAAATCCACGACCCGTTTGCATACTCTCCGCTCTTCACAAGGATTACCCGCCTTCCAGCATTCCTTACCAACTCTCGTGTGGCTGGCCTCTACGACGACTTCTGTGGCTCCCACAGATATCGGCCGTCGCTGGCTCCAACCATGAGCTTCGCCATCGAGGTTCCCGGCGATGCAAACCCGCTGAGCCTGCAGTCGCTCTATCAGACACTGCAGTCCGCCACTTCGACCGACTATGCGCAGCGCCAGACGGCGGGTCAGCAGCTCACATCATGGGAACTCCAACCGGGCTACTATTCCTCGCTGCAGGTGAATCCATTCATACAAGTCCAAAGTCTTGGTTCCGCAGAGACTAACCGTATGCCAGGCCGTCTACCTCGACAAGTCCCTCGCCTACGAAGTTCGCTTCCTCGCCGTGATTCAGCTTAAAAATGGTATCGATCGCTATTGGCGGCTGTTCAACCAAGTTAAAAACAGCATAAAGCCAGACGAGAAGAGCTTGATGCGTTCGCGGTTATTTCAGGGAACCATCGAGGAGGAGCATTCGAACCTCGCCTTGCATAATGCCCTCGTGATCGCCAAAGTCGTTAGGATCGATTATCCCTCCGAATGGCCAGATGCTCTGGGAAGCATCATCGAGCTCCTCCGTTCCTCTCGAAATGACAACCCAAAGCACCTTCATGGTACCTTGCAGATCCTCCTTCGGGTTGTCAAAGAGCTGGGAACTGCACGGATGAGAAAGAACCAGACCGCCTTGCAATCCGTCACTCCAGAAATCGTCCATGTCTTGTCGGAGATCTATGCAGACAAGTCAGCAGCATGGATGGGCTTCCTAAGCAGCGGACCAGGAAGCAATGATGAGGCAGAGCTGGCGATGCTCAACAGCCTGTTTGCGCTCAAGATCCTTCGCCGACTTGTGGTTGTGGGATATGAGCGCCCCCACGGCGATAAGACAGTTGAGCAGTTTTGGACCATGTCACAGAATCAGTTCGGTCAGTTGCTCAACTTCGTGAGCCATGATTCCACGGTTCCGGCTCGCTATCAGGATGTCGTTGGCAAGCATCTGCTCCAGTTCACCAAGCTACACATCGACATGGCAGAACAGCATGCTGCCAGCTTCGCCTTCCTTCCTAACTCCCTCTCATTGGTACATGCATACTGGGAGCTCGTTGCTAAGTTTGCCGAAGTCTTCGACAAGTCGGGCGGTATTCGGCAAGGCCCAGCAGAGACGGGCACAGCCAAGTCCAAAGTCGAGGGCCCTGTTCTGGAAAGGCTGGCTCTCAAGGGGCTTCTACTTCTCAGGGCCTGTGTCCGGATTGCGTTCCAGCCTGTTCAAACGTTCAAGTGGAGAAGCCCGGAAACCAAAGCCGAACAGGGGCAAGCCAGGGAACTCATCAAATCAGAACTACTGAAGCCTGAACTTGTCGTTCAGATTGTTAACTCCATCATTACTCATCTGTTTGTCTTCCGCAAATCTGATCTCGATTGCTGGGAGGAGGACCCAGAGGAGTGGGAACAACAGGAGCAGAGTGAAGGAAATGCATATGAATGGGAGGTACGGCCGTGTGCTGAGAAGCTGTTTCTTGACCTCCTCACAAACTACAAGGATCTGCTAGTTCCGCCCCTATTGGCGTATTTTCAGACGGCGCAGAACCCTCAAGCCGACATTGCTACCAAGGAGGCAGTATACACGGCAATGGGTCTTGCGGCTGCTCATGTCCACCATGTCTTCGACTTCGATGCCGTGCTTGCCTCGACTATTGTCAATGACGCCCAGCAGCAAGGCGGGCTCTGCAAGGTATTGCGACGGCGGATCGCAATTCTTGTGAGTCAGTGGGCTCCTGTCAGGCTGGACGATTCCAGCCGGCCTATAGTTTATCAAATCTTCCGCCATTTCCTCAACCCTGATGACGAAACCAACGATCTTGTTGTCAGAATCACGGCAGCACGACAACTGCGCTGGATCGCTGATGAACTTGACTTTAGCGTCGATGCTTTCTTGCCATACACTTCGGATGTTCTCTCGCAGCTCATCAACCTGGTCCAGAGCGTGGATGTGGATGAGACCAAGCTGGCAATTCTCGAGTCTATCCGAATATTGGTGATCCGCATGGAAGAGCAAGTGTCACAGTTTGGAGACCAGCTCATGTCTGCCCTTCCCGGAGTATGGGAGAACTCTGGGGCTGAAGAATACATGATTAAGCAAGCAGTTACATCCATCTTTGCCGCACTTGTTATGAGCATGGGGCCCGAATCTCAGCGATATCAGCATTTCATGGTGCCCCTGTTGTCTGAAGCAGCTCGCCGGGGATCGGACTTGCATCTTCATTTGATTGACGAGTCTCTGGAGCTGTGGAATAACATCCTAATGCAGAGCAACTCCCCGCTTGCTCCTGAGGTGCTTAATCTTGCCGAGCTGGCCCTCCCGCTCCTCGACTATGATAGCGAAACAGCTTCGCTGGCTCTCACTGCTGTCGAGTCATATATCCTCCTGGCTCCAGCTTCAATGTTGGAGGATGGACTACGCCGCCCGACCTTGAACGCCCTCTTGAGCGTTTTGGATTCAAAAAGTCGAGAACAGGTTCGCCTAGGTACAGTCTGCGTTGAAAATCTCATCAGATCTGCTGTGGAATTGGGTGGCTCGACTGGAGTTTCGGTTATCCTGCAGGATATGGTCGAGATTGGCTTCATGAAGAAGATCCTCGAGAATCTCCACGATGCATGGGAAGCACACCAAACTACGGGGCCGAATCGGAAAGTCAGCAAGCTCAACACTGTCACCGAGGGCGATTATTTTGCAATCCTGGGACGCCTCGCCCTTGCTGAGCCAACCCTTTTCGCGCAGATGCTGACCAGCATGGGATCCCTTGATCAAGTCTGGGGATGGCTGACTTCTGAGTGGTTCTCTTACCTCTCAGGTATGGATCATATCGAGCGGCAGAAATTGTACCTTCTCGGTCTAACGCGGCTGCTCGAGTTGCCCTCGCCGATGCAAGAGTTGGTGCTGAGCAAGCTTCAAGACTACTTTGATATGTGGATCAACGTTATCGCAGAGCTACAAGACGGCGTAGCGAACGGCAGCGATACCCTTATCTGGGGTCCTCTGGAACCCAGTGAATATGATACCCCCAAGATTATCGCGGAGCGCAATGTCTTGGGTAAGGACCCGGTGCATACTGTGCACGCGTTCGAGTTTGTGAGGGTGCGCCTGCAGGACCTGATGAACAGGGTCGGGGGGGAGGCAGCTTTCCAGGAGCAGTGGGCAGGCAATGTAGATAAAGATGTGCTGGAGAAGTTCCAGGCCATGGCGAGAGCAGTACAACAATAAGGGGAAGAGGAGGCTGAGAAACAGGTTTATGATGATGAGAAGGTAGCGATTCATTGCATGACGAGATGACAAGTTAGACAGACCATGAATACCGAAGTCCATATCTTAACTTCAACCCCTGAAGATCAAGACGTGTATGCCGTGAAGTTTCTTTCGGGGAGTCCAGTCCTAGGATGGCACAAATAGACACCATCTCCAACGAAAACACCAACTACTATACATGCCAGGCATCTACAGCTTACTCTGACCCTCCTCCGGTATCTTGATGACAACCTTCCCCCAAGTCCCCCTC
>JAAVUK010000087.1:0-48626 GCA_014899095.1 Fusarium buxicola | reverse complement strand
GTTTTGGGTCGTTTCGTTCGTAGAAATCGTCGCAATCAAATTCGCTCGTCGCGAAGCCGTCGTTTGGGCGCAATCGAGGTTCGGAAACCGGGGGTTGCAAGATTCAAGTTGGCTGATGGGCAGTGCACTTCAGCACGTTATGCACGTATGCGGGAAATTGCTGGCGATGGCGATGTCCGTCCTCGAGATGTGCGCTGGATTCCCAGAACCTTGCCGCTAGCCTGAATCGGTTAGACCCTAAGATATTCTACTGGAGTCCGGTACCTGAAGCAACTTGATGTAAGATGACGACAAACTGCTGGGTACCGAATTGGGAGCGACGTGGTGTGAGGAGTAGAAAAGAAGAAAAAATATAAACAAGAAAGCTTTATCAAATCAACATGCATACATGCGTAGTAGTTGAGTTTCTCTGGTGTTGCCGTGGAACAAGAAGAAAAAGAGTCGTACCTTTTCCACAAGGGAGGATAAGACAGACGTACGACCAACGGTACGTATCACGACCACGGGAGCGGGCCTGAGTTAGGGCGCCACCTTAATCTAAATACGACACCAATGAGCTCTGGAGTAGACCCGAGAGTTTGATTGTCGGCGAGGTTCGTCGACGTATCAAAGGATCTCGTCAGCGGCGACAGTCTGTCGTCGTTGTTGAGTAGTTTTTGCGTATTTTTGCTGTTGAGTTTATGCGGGGTGATGCTCTGACTTGGCGTAGAGTTGGGCGGAGGGACGCGTCGTGAAGAATGAGGGACAGGAACCGTGTCTCCAGGTCGACCAAAGGTTGGAATGGAAGGCCGCGCAAGTTGGCCGGGAATTTCGGGATGCTGCAGAAAGACGTCACGGCGTCTGTTGAAAGGCGGCAACGAGTCGAGATAGGAGGCGAAGCAGTAATAATGAGTGCGAATAGCGAGTGACAGTAAGAGAAACACGACTGGGAAAGAAAGTGTGCCAATTGGATTGATGAATTGGCTTTGGATGAGTTGTCGAGCCGACGTGGGCGGGTGCGTCACACACACCAGGTAAGGAAATGCAAGCAGGAAAAGGAAGGGGAATGGTCCGAATGGAAAACGAATGACAAGTTGTAAGGTAAGGATCCCCTCCGCTCGCGGGCTAAGGATTCTCGTGAAGATGAGGTGAGAATTAGGAGAGAGGGAGAGGTGTTGGTCTGCCGTTGTGCTGCTGTACGGATAGAATGGAGTTGAGTGGATGTCAAGCTTGGCCCAGGGGATGAGTGGAGCTCCCAGCTTTCCCGGCGCATGGAAGCCCTCACCTACCAAATCCCTACCCAAGTACAGAGTACGCAGTACGCATTCCGTTCGTACTAAAAGTCCAGCGTCGTTTCTCACCGCTGAGCTAGCTATTCTTGCCATTCGCTCTCTACCGTTGAATCCATGCCCGGGCCGCAGCTTGGCTGAGGCCGCGACCCGCTTGCCGGGGTCTGGGCCCCTTAAAGAGAAGCCAGACAATAAACGCCCAGCAGCTTGACACTGGGCCGAGTACAAACATTGCGGTTGCCTTTTTGTTGACCCTGGGCGCACTAAACTCAGGAGGTTGGAAGACAAGCAGGGGGTTTCTTGGCCCCAAATCCCGTTGTATCCGTACTCCGTTCGTCGGTTGGCTGTCTCAGGCAGGGGCTCTGTGGAGGAATGTGAACTTGAACGCGCAAATCTTGACTAGTAGACAACGTGATTCTATCAGCATATTCCTTGCAGTTTCATACACAATCTCGATCAACTGCGCGCCCTAATATCTGATGGCGCTCTGGAGGAAAAGTTGCGGAGTCGTATTTTACAAAACCATCCAGACTTTTGACTCTTCTCTCCAAATACGCTTGCATGAAACTGAACACAACTCTCGAGCTCGGCGAGCCGGTCGTCTGAAACCACTTCAGACGACTGTGTTGGCAGATCCCTTGCTTGAGACCCTGCTTGCTTTTGTCGCAGCAAGCGCCAGTTAATAGTTTATAGTACGTACGGGCCCTGGCTGTGTCCTGGCCACAGCCCGCCAACGTGTCGTGCCTCAATTGACTCATCAGTACTTCGTAGTTACCGAGTACAGTTGACGTAAGATCCCAAGTTAATCACTGGGAATGCTTGTAGAATTTGAGATTCCTGCGCTTTGCCAGCGTGGCCTAACGTGGGCCTAGGATAGGATAGGCCTAGCCGTAGGATTTACTCCGAGGTACGTAGTAATAAGCCTTACCTTTAAATCTGACAGGGCATGAATGTGTGTTGCCCGGAATAGAATTACATGAATGCGTCGATAGTGTGCCATGTGAGTCCTCCGTTTGAATCAACTATGGTTTTCTAGCCCCCCTTGGCTCGCTCATTCGTTCATTCATGCGGAGACGCTTCAAGCGCTGCGAATCTTTGTGCAAGTTGTTGGTTAGTGAAGAATTGCCCTCCTTAGAGGCCCGTCTTCTTATCAAATGCTGCCCACTTCGTCTTATACTCTCTTGGGCTCTCGAAGTCGCTCGGCTTCCCGGACCATATTCCCTTTTGTTTTCGCTTAGCCTTAGCCTGTGCCTTTTCGTAGAGCTTCTTCCTCCCCCCAAATTCGGCCCCCGATTTTGCTTCATATGTCGTCGCCAATCCGCATTTGATCATCTCCAGACCCACGTCCTTTCGGAACAACCACCACCGCCGCACATATACCGTCGCTACGATTCGCTCGTATTGGTCACGCTTGTAGATGTAGGCTCGGATGTCACGGTTGAGAAGGTAGTTCTGCAGCCAGGCGAGTGCTTCAGCAGAGAATGGCTGCGCTGGTCGCCCGAAGTGGGCGCATTCGGGAGCGTCGATGCCGGCGATGCGGATAGGAATCTGCCCAGCAAGCTTGTTAGTGTCAATTCATGGTCAATTCGTGACTGCACACATACCGTCCGGTTTCTCAACTCTTTGCGAGTCTCTGGAATTTTTCTTAGCCAGCCCCAACCCACCGCTCGCCCGCCGGGGGTATGAAAGAGGTGGAAGTTGTCCCCATCGCCAACGCTCGTGACACGGCCGAAGAGACTCCTGTTGCGGAAGAAATTGGGTCGAATATAGGCCGATCCGGGAATTCGGCGAAGGTAATTGGCGTACAATTGCAATGCAGAGAGGCCTGCTAGCGAGAAGAGTACTGTGGGCGCCCACTCCTTCGCCGCAGCGAAAGGATCTGGATCAGGACTGCCTAGAGACGCCGCCCATAACACCGGTCGTCGTTTCGTCTGTTCCTGGGGTTTCTCCTCATTCTCCTTGTCGGGACTCTGCGATCCGAACGGCCATACCATTGTTGTAGCGACCCTAGGGCCGTTGTAACTGGTGTTGTATCAAAAAAGATCGGCAAGTATCGGCATGTTTTCTGCTCGAACCACAAAGGACCTTTGAGGCTCGGCGGTCCGCGCTAGTTGGGTGCCTCAGGCGGAGCCCCTCCAACAACAAAAGTATCCAATTCGCAGTGCTTTTCCGACTTGGAATGGTCTGTTATTTTTCCTCACTTTTAATCGAATCGAGATCTCAATTCATGTAATTTTATAGCATCATTCGCTCATCCATAGTCTACTCCTGCTCGACCGCCCTATCTACTTGCTCCAGCCTGCCTACGGAGCTAACTGGATCTTCAGCAATTGCATCTATGGCACAGTGACTCGTTCATCTCTTCCTGCGCCGATGTTTAGTTTCCTTGAACCTTAAAGGTCCTGCCGCTGGCAGTCTTCCTCTCCTTCTCCTCGTTCTCGGGCCTAGCACGGCGCAGCACTGCATATTGTTAGGTCCATCGTCATAGCAAATGGCATGATACAAGGGTCTCTCACCTTGAAGGAAGTCGGCAGTTCGCTTTCGCATACGAGAGTGGATGTAAGCTTTCGAAGCCTTAATATGGTAGTGGAAGTAGTCACGGAAGGTCTGGATGTGAGAGATAACTTCGGCCATTCGCTGAGGTGTGAGATGTCGGGGGAAGAGGACTGCGACACAATTAGTGATGTCTCTTAAGATCATCATTGACGATGGACATACCGAAGGTGACGTAGCCAATGTCTCCGGATCCAGTGTTTTGAACTCCTGGGACGCTCTGCAACTCCAGAGGGGGATCGTTCCTGAACAGGACTTGGGGGGCGTTCTGGATTGCTCTCCGTCGCGCATCGACAAATTCTTGAATAAACACCTTGCCGAATACTCGATCGGTCTCTTCGCGGAAGACGGTGCTAAATATGACAGTAACTCGGTCATGGCTGGCCTTCACGTAGATAGCCTCCTCCTCTCGGTAATGGATCGCCTTGACCTCGCCTCCTTCTCGGATGCCCTGAGGAGCTTCCTCGGATGTGAACTTGGATGCCTCCTCCTTCAACTCATAATGCTCCTTGTAGGCTTGCTCGAACGGCGCAGCCATGGCATTGCGCTTCAGGAGAGCAAACTTCATGGCCAGCGCATCGCGTTCCTCTGGTTTGACAATCAGTATTGAGCGCCGCAGAATTTTGGACAAATATTGGTAGCTCTACCCTTTGACTCTGGGATGTTCTCCAGGTCTATCAGGACGGAGAAGTCGAAGCCCGGCTCAACCGGTGCCACGTAGTCGCCATACTCTCGTTGAAGAACCTCCTCAGCCCCATACTTGACGAGGTCTGGGAAACATCGTATTTGGATCGAGAGGAGAATTTGGGTCTTGGTCTCGGGGGTTGAGATATGGAAAGTAACGCCGTCGAAGTCGCTGACCGTCTGATCGATGGAAGCGGGAGGGGCACTGACGTACGATCCATTAGCTTACGTTCCCCAGAATCTACGCATGCGCATACTTACCCCGAGAACCTCTCAATCAGGACCGACTGAATCAGCACGTTCTGGTAGTCTAGAAGAAGCATCTTGTCGGTAGGGCTGTTTGCGCTCGCTCCCCTTTACTCTCGTCGTTCCCTGGGAGCTTAGGTAGGTGACGCCCGGTAGTGGGGCTTACGTGGTGAGGCACGTCAAGCTTCAGCCGTCCACGTGACAGAGAGCTCTCGGTGGACCCATGCGCCACACTTGTTATCGATAAGAAAATTTCCCACCTCGAGCCGTGGGATGGAGGAAAGATTCTGGGATCTTTTGTAAGAGGCAACGTCGACAAAGGCCAATTCTGGTCGCAATCTAGCAAATATGGTCAAGTCGTACCTGTAAGTTGACCGAAATACCTTAGCGATCCAAACTAACCCATTTTCTCTTTAAAGAAAATACGAGCACGGCAAATCTTTCGGCGTCGTCGCCTCGGCCACTTCGAACCTGGTATGGACATCCAAAGATCGAACAGGAACCGGCGCGGGACAGACGATCGTTGCAGCGAACGAAGAAGTCCTTTGCTGGGATATAAAGAAGGGCGAACTCACAAGTCGCTGGAGAGATGACCGGTGCAAGGTGCCCGTAACGGCGATCGCGCAGAGCAAATCCGACAAGGACGTCTTTGCCGTGGGGTATGAAGATGGCAGCATTCGACTTTGGGATAGCAAGATCTCATCCGTCATTGTTAACTTTAACGGCCACAAATCCGCAATCACGAAACTCGCATTCGATAAGTCTGGCGTCAGACTCGCCAGTGGCTCCAAGGACACCGACATCATCATCTGGGATCTTGTTGCCGAGGTTGGCCAGTTCAAGTTGCGAGGACACAAGGACCAAGTGACGGGTCTTCGATTTGTCGAGCCAGAGCCCCAGGTCCAGGACGAGGATGGCGCGCAGGCTATGGTTCTTGACGGCGAGGGAACCCATGAAGGCTTCCTCCTGACTACCGGCAAGGACTCTTTGATCAAGCTCTGGGATCTATCGTCGAGGCATTGCATAGAGACCCATATTTCGCAAACAAATGGCGAGTGCTGGGCGCTTGGATTATCTCCAGACTACAGCGGATGTGTCACGGCCGGAAATGACGGTGAAATCAAAGTCTGGTCTTTGGACGCCGATGGCCTGGCGTTAAGCGCTCGGCAGGTGGATATGCCTGCTGCAGCTCAATTCCTTCAAGACCGTGGAACATTGTACCGACAAAGCAAAGAAAAGGCTACTGAAGTGGTATTCCACCCTAAAAAAGACTATTTTGCCGTCCACGGCTCAGAAAAGGCGGTGGATGTGTGGAGGATACGATCAGAGGCCGAGATCAAAAAGGCGCTGGCCCGCAAGCGTAGACGTCGCCGCGAGAAGGCAAAGGACGGCAAAGCAGCAGCCGATGAAGAAGTGAACGGAGATGATCAGCCCGTTGACGTCTCAAAGGCCGACATCAGCGATGTCTTTGTTCAATATGTCATTGTGCGAACAGCAGGCAAGGTTCGCTCGGTTGACTGGGCTCTGCCCAGCGGACAGAAAGATCTTAATCTGCTAGTTGCGACCACGAACAATCTCCTCGAGTATTACAGCCTACCAGCTAAGGAGAAGGGCGAGAAGTCGAAGAAGGAAGACGTCCCTGACTATACGAGAGCGCTATCCGTGGAGCTACCTGGCCATCGAACAGACATTCGAGCCCTGTCGCTGAGCTCGGACGATAAGATGTTGGCGTCAGCATCCAACGGCAGCTTGAAGATCTGGAACATCAAGACCCAGAACTGCATTCGAACATTCGAATGCGGTTATGCGCTATGCTGCTCTTTTCTTCCAGGCGACAAAGTCGCTGTGGTCGGTACGAAGAGTGGTGAACTTCAACTCTTTGATGTGGCGTCTGCGGCGCTCCTAGACAGCGTTGATGCCCACGAGGGTGCTATTTGGGCTCTCCATGTTCACCCTGACGGCAAATCTGTGGTCTCGGGAAGTGCTGATAAGACTGCCAAGTTTTGGGATTTCAAGATTGTCCAGGAGGAGGTACTGGGCACGAAGAGAACGACGCCAAAGCTGAAATTGCAACATTCAAGGACCTTGAAAGTCTCCGACGACATCCTCAGCCTCCGGTTTTCACCAGACTCGAGGCTATTGGCGGTTGCGCTGCTAGACAACACTGTCAAGGTCTTCTTCGTCGACTCTCTCAAGCTCTACCTAAACCTCTACGGTCATAAGCTTCCCGTCTTGAGCATGGACATCTCATACGACAGCAAGTTGATTGTCACGAGTTCCGCCGACAAGAACATCAGGATATGGGGTCTCGATTTTGGAGATTGCCACAAGGCGCTCTTTGGCCATCAAGACAGTATCCTCCAGATCGCCTTTGTACCGCATAACTCCGACGGCAACGGCCATCATTTCTTCAGCAGCAGCAAGGACCGCACAATCCGGTACTGGGACGGCGACAAGTTCGAACAAATCCAGAGACTGGACGGCCACCACGGCGAGGTGTGGGCGATTGCTGTCTCTCACACCGGCAACTTCTTGGTCAGTGCCGGCCACGACAAGAGCATCCGAGTCTGGGACGAGACAGAGGAGCAGATCTTCCTCGAGGAAGAGCGCGAGAGGGAGATTGAGGAGTTGTACGAGAGCACGCTCACCACGTCCCTTGAGCGTGATCCCGATGCTCAAGATGACAACAACGAGGTTGGCGCGGCGAGTAAGCAGACGACCGAGACCCTCATGGCTGGTGAACGGATAGCAGAGGCGCTCGAGATGGGTATGGCCGATCTTAATCTGCTCAAGGAGTACGAAGAAGCCAAGCTCACCAACCCGAACGCCATGCCCCCGCAGCGCAGCCCCGTCTTCCTCGCCCTCGGTAACATGACAGCTGAGGCCTATGTCCTCTCCGTTCTCCAAAAAATCAAGGCCTCCGCCCTGCACGATGCCCTTCTCGTTCTCCCCTTTGCCTCAGTCCCCATCCTTTTTACGTTCCTCAACATCTTCGCCATGCGGTCTATGAACATGCCCCTGACGTGCCGCATCCTCTTCTTCATGCTCAAGACACACCACAAGCAGATCGTTGCCAGCCGCACCATGAAGGCCATGCTCGATGGTATCCGCGTTAACCTTCGCACTGCGCTCAAGCGTCAGAAGGATGAGATGGGCGTTAACATTGCTGCGCTCAAGGTTGTGGGCATGCAGATTCGCGATAAGAGCATCAAGAGCTACGTTGATGAGAACTGGGAGGAGGAGAATGAGGAGAGGAGTGCCAAGAAGAGGGCATTTGTTCACGTTGCTTAATGGAGATGAATCATGTAGGGAAAGACGAAAGCCGTAGATTTGAAGGACTATCATATCCCCCCCGTTGCTACCAGTTTTCCGTAACGCCAACACTAAAAGAAACATTTGATACTTATCCACCCTCCCTGATCCCTTTGTATGCCATGAGTGATTCGACGGACACTTGTCAACCGTTTGCATTCTCGCCACTTGGCGTTGCTCAGTCCGAGAGACCTTCCAGGCTCGACCGCTGTCCTTGACTACGATGAAGACGTCCAGCGCCTTTCTTTCGCGTTTACGACCCAAGTATCTCTCTTTCAGCGTCCTCGTCCTAGCCTTAGCCGCCCTGACCTTGGTTCTAGTCCTGACCTTGGCCCTGTAGCTGTGCCCGTAATCGGTCTAGAGATCCGGGTTGAAGGCCTTCCTCTTGTTCTATCAACGGGTTGAGCTGCTGACTGAGAAAAGTTTGGCCTGCCTGGCCCGGCAAGCTGAAGTTCATGTGTTGTACCGCATTCGGATATCGTATGAGGCCAGGTGGTAAATGACGGTATGGCTGGTTCCAACGCCACAAGGGTCCAGCATTGTTGATGTCGAACCCAGTCAAGGCCAGGTCGTGGTTGCAGTACGGACACTTTTGCTTCGGGTGGCTAGAGAAACCTTTGAAGCAGCGGAAATGGAGGAACTGAGGACAGCAAGGCATCTGGGCGAAGCGGAGGTGTGCCGGGATGTTGCTGTTATTGTTTGTCAGGTCGAAGTCGTCGCCGCAGATTGTGCAGGTTTGGCTCGCTGCGTCACCTGTTGCCAGGATAACTGCAGCAGAGGTCTCGCAACTGCGAACGACACTATCGACGACTCTCTGCCTCGACACGACGTTTTGAAAAGCAATGTCGCGATTGCGGTCCAGTCTGTTAACAAGTTGTTCTCGACGGTCAGTGGCGGCGGTAACCGTGGCCATCTTAGGCGGGTCATCGGGTAAGTCCTCGGCAAATGACACCAACGAGCGCACCAAGTTGTTGGCGTTTTGCTGGCAAAAGAGCATACGCCAACCTGGAGGGGAGTTATTCCAGTCAAGGTTCGGACACAGTGCTGTCAAGATGTGGTCGCGCATAAGCCGGTCGATGAAACTGCGGGTGATGCCAGGATCCATGGCAGGGTAGTAGGCGAGTTGCATGGCAAGAAACTCCCTCCTCGAGAGTATTCTGCGCCACTGCTGAGCATCCATATGAGGCTGGCCAGGAGGAGCAGGCTCGACAGTTGGGCCAACGCGAACGAGACCTGAGACTTGCTCGCCAACTCGCGCCACCATGTGATCGTACCTTCGTGGCCCGTCCGGGTGGAGGTTTAGCCAGAGCTGGTCTGGTATGTCGTTGAAACGCCCTTGCCTCCACTCTTCGAGCTGATCGTCATTGAAGGCGAAATGGAACCATTCCCATGCGTGCTTGACTCTCATGGATTGACACTCATGGTAGCGAGCTGCGCGAGACATGTTGTGAGCCGCGGGATTGATGGTACAGGCGCAGTCAGTGAAGCATTCATCGAGCAACACTCGATCTGGGTGGTCGCGACGGATATGGGTCCTCTCCTGGACGCAGTTCATGCCGCGCACGTTTATCTTCCAGGACCGCTCATTCAGAGGACCGCCATCGATTTCATGCATGAACAATGAGCGAAGAATCATAGCCAGCTCCATCGCGTAGTCCGCCGCAATTTGAGCCGCTACACCTGGGGGTATATTGGGCTCTTCGCTGTGAGCGTGCATGGGCTCGTCAGGTAAGACGCAAGGGTCGTCTTGAGTGCAGTCTGGGCAGGCGATCCTGTAAACCTCTGTACGGAGTTCCTGGGGGTATTGCCGGCATTCGGGCCCCTGAAGCAAGGCGCATCGAATCCAGTATTCCGCTTTGTGTCTCACGTAGTAGTAGCCTTGAACATCAGGTAGATTGGCCTGAATCAATTCAGCCTGGGGCACTGGCTCTTGATGCTCCCATCGAACCCAAGGCCTGAAGAAATCAACAGGTTTCTGCGATTGTGGTATTTGGGCGAAGGGCTGCGAGAGTGGTACTGGGCAGTAGAACCACCGAGTGACTTGGATACACATGATTGGCGATGGTGAATTCGTTTGTTGAAGTGATGAGAGAGGAGGTGATTGATAGACCTTGTGAAAGGTTCTTTCCAGTATATGACTGACTGTATTGCCGAGATATTGACATGTTTCTAGATCTGCTTTATATAGGACGGTTGAAGGCTAGGAAAGAGAGCTGTTCAGTCTAATCAGCTGGCTTGGTTGAGGACAAGGGCTGGTCATTGCCTTTGTCCGGTCTGGTGAGCATGAAGACCTCGTTTCTTTCATCATTGAATTTAGCAGCGCCCGGACATGAGAACACGAACCTCGTCCATGATGGCGGAGCCAACTTGGCGGAGGACAAAGCAATTGGGCATGGACTCGAATCGAGTACGCTCCAACGCCTTTGGATGATTGATAACCCTTTTAATTCTCAGAGTTGAACAAAGAGCATGACAAGGCTGAGGACTAGGAAGGGTTACCACTTGGGACTCGAGTCCAGCGCTGGCTGTACGACCAGGCTCATAAGGGTGGGCGACCATACGAATCTCAAAAGATCTGAAAGAAACCATGAAGCCCTGGTATGTTAACAAAGAGAGAACATGATCGTGTAAGAAAAGGCGCTTAACCGAAAGCGGAGCGGGTTCAGGATCATGGCGTCGGTGAAGCCCTGACCGAGTAGTCATGATGAACAATTAAAACAATCGCTCTGAGAAACAATTGCTCGCGCTGTACCAAGAGCGAACTCGGCGGGCAATGGCTCGGTAATCTCTCTACACACGGCGCCGCTATGAGGTTGGACGTCCGATTCTGTTACCCGGCGATTCAGGCACAACACGGCGCCGACCTCCGAGGCTTTTCCATCGGGGAATCGCTCCGAAGTCGCGCTTCGTCTCGCCGGGGTATTCCACCCGTCACCCTTAAGACATAGACCACCAAGTCAAGTCAAGGCCACGAGGATAATCTGCAATTGATTGCCCCCAATCCCCTCAACATGTTCGCACTCAGACGCACGATGGCCAGTTTGGCCCCTCAGGCATCGTCAAGCCTGAAGCAGGCCGGCAAGGTCGTGTGCATCGGCCGCAACTTCGCGTATGCTGCACCCTCATCTCTCATCTCATAAAGACGCATGCTGACGATAGCCACTCAGAGAGCACATTACTGAGCTGAACAACACCAAGCCCAAGCAGCCTTTCTTCTTCCTCAAGCCATCTTCCTCCATTGTCCTTCCTGGCGAGGGTTCAGTCTTGCGACCGAACGGCATTGATATGCACTATGAGGTTGAACTTGCTCTTGTCATTGGCAAGGTGGTTCGGGACCTCCAGGCCTCAGATACTCAGGGTGCTCTGGATGCTATTAAGGGTGTGTGATTCCCTCTGTGACCTTCTGGAAGGTCAATTGTGAACCAATGGCTAACATCGCGCAGCCTATGCCGTGGCCATTGACATGACCGCCCGCAATGCCCAGAACGAGGCCAAGAAGAAGGGTCTCCCCTGGGACATTGCCAAGGGCTTTGACACCTTTCTGCCCCTGAGCAACATCATCCCCAAGACATCCATCAAGAACCCCCAGGACGTCGAGCTCTTCCTCAAGGTCAACGGCGAGGTTAAGCAGCAGGGCTCGACCAACCTGATGATCTACCAGATCCCCCGTATTCTTAGCGACATCTCCAAGGTCATGACTCTCCAGCCTGGTGACATTGTCCTCACTGGCACTCCCGCTGGTGTTGGTCCTGCTGTGCCGGGCGACGTTATCCAAGCCGGTTTGAGGGTCGACGGCAAGGAGCTGGAGGAGGGCAACATTGAAATCCCAGTAGAGCAGTCGCCTAGCTCATACTCCTTTGCGGAGACCTAGAGAGGCGGATAAGGATAAAGGAGCTGTAACTAAGTAGAGAGGCATTTCATGCACCAAAATGTAGAATACAACGCGGTAGAGGTGATTTTTCTGCAACTCAACTACTACTACAATGTCGACACCCGCCATACCTATGCGCCTTTTTAGATCATTGTCCACAGTTTACTCCAGATTCGGGTCCTTGATGCTGCCCGGCTTCGGCGCCCAATCCGCCAAAACACCGCACTTCCCACAAGTCCTCTTGTCATCATCGGCCTTGAAATCCTGGACGGCGGCCTTGATCTGGGTCCCCAGGTCTGTGCAGTGAAACGCGGCCTCGTGGACAATCTCGCCGCAGCTTCCGCAGTACCAGCGCATGCGGTCGAGGGAGTCTTTGGGGCGACGCTGCTCGAGGACGACGCC
Organism: Fusarium buxicola; assembly: GCA_014899095.1. Taxonomy (NCBI): domain Eukaryota; kingdom Fungi; phylum Ascomycota; class Sordariomycetes; order Hypocreales; family Nectriaceae; genus Fusarium; species Fusarium buxicola. Next base: position 36,290 of record JAAVUK010000087.1, on the reverse strand, counting down.
GACCGTGTTGGCGAAGCGGACGGGGTTGTGGGGAGTGTTGCCTGGGAGGAGGAACATGTCGCCCTCGCGGATGGTGATGTCGCGAAACTGGCCGTCGTCGACCACCTTGAGCATCATGGCTCCCTTGTACTGGTAGAACCATTCAGGGGTTTGGTTGATGTGATAGTCTGTTCGGGCGTTTGGGCCGCCGACGATCTGGGGATGGTGAGTCAGTGGATGAGCTACGTCCTTTTCCAGCATCTGATTGGTCTATTTACCATGACGCTGAAGTCTTCATTGTAGACACAATAGTTATTGATTGGTGGCTGTAGAAGATGGAAATTTTCCTCGAGCCTATGGTTCGAATTGAGTGAGTTGGTGAGTAAACGTCGTGCTCTGCTGGTGAGTTGGTTCATGTTTACTCACCACTTGGGCAAGTTGATAGGTGGCGCAAGCATCTTCAACCGAGGACTTGAGTTGGAAACAAAGGGCGACTAGATTAGGATCTGAGAATTGCGAACCAAGTAATGGACGGACGACCAAGCAATGGGCGGACGACCAAGCAATGGGCGGACGCGTCCAAGTTAAGCTTGAGGTGAAGAGTTGACTGAGGGGTGTTACGCTGTCGTCCAACCTGATTTGTAAGTTGGATGAGTTACGCATGTCACGGGGGGATTCACTTTCAGAAGCAGACTGCAGCATCCAATTGAGAAATCAACAAATCATCATGTTTCGATTATACCTCAGGCTCTCCGATACTTCCATATCCCTCCCTCCAGCCTGGTCACTGGTCTAGTGTTGCTCCCCGCAGTTGATGTTGCAGCAGTTAGTGGGAGCTTTCAGCGATAATCGTATGTATTCTACAGGGGTGAGGTAGCAGGTACTTAGATTTGCATGTTGAAATATGCGGTGCGTTAAGTACCCTTCTAGTGTCGCGTCATCCCATATCCGGCAGATCCCGTGCATCCACACCAGAAACTCGGCCCCTCCCTGTCGACGACCTCTACTGCGAACGCACTTCCTTCGCCTTGCGCACGTTTGAGCTCGTTTCAATCGCCAGCAGTCTATTTAACTACTGGAGGTCCTCTCCAGGTGCAGATACAGCTTCGAAACTACTATCTTTTGTCTCGGAACGCCATCGCCATCAGTTCTTTGTCCGAACGCGGGATCACGAAGACATGGACCACCACGCACACATGGATCACAGCGGAATGGACCACGGAGATATGGACCATGGCGGTGGAGGCATGAAGGACATGTGCAGCATGAACGTAGGTCGGCAGCCTTCATCGTTTGGGAATAGCAAGCTTACCTTATCATTCCTCTTGACAGATGCTCTTCACTTGGGACACCAAGAACCTCTGCATCGTCTTCCGCCAATGGCACGTCCGCTCGACCTCATCCCTCATCTTCTCCCTCCTCGCCGTGATCCTCCTCGCCGTCGGCTACGAGGCCTTGCGCTCTCTCTCGCGCCGCTACGAAGAAGCCCTCGACAAACGCGTCCGCGCAGTGCCCAGTAAGCCCTTGTCTCTCTTCAAGACTGCATACCACTTCTCCCCTTTCCTGTGAGTGGGCTGGGGAGCCCAAGAACAAGATGCTGCTCCATTTTCTCTCCTGCAACATGTCTTTTGGGGAAACGTGCCGGTGCTAAGTCTTCCCGTGAGGTGATGATCCTGTTACTGAGACGACTCCCATCCTTTCAGGGCAAAACCAGGGGCAGGCCGATCAGCGCGCCCATCTCATCAAGGCGGTCTTGTATGCCCTGCAGAACTTCTATGCTTTTATGCTGATGTAAGTACTTGTTTCCATTCAATGTGAAGATGGCCTTACTGAACCACCGATAGGCTCGTCTTCATGACGTACAACGGTTGGGTCATGGTCTCCGTTTCGCTGGGCGCATTCCTTGGGTATCTTTTCTTTGGACACAGAACATCGGCTACCAAGGACAATGCCTGCCATTGATAATCAGAAACAACCATTACGATAGACTTGATCACACTGTATTGGATCGTGCAACAGTAGAACCCCGCAGATCGCCAATAGTCTTCAATTACGATAAGAACACAATATAAATGGAAGCCTTTTATATAAGATCTATGAAATCCATCCGCTCATCTTTAAGCGTCTATGCCAGCCCCAAGCCTCCAACCCAGGCCGAGTTCCTGTTTCGATTCCTCTTTGTATCCATGCCTCTACATCTTGGCCGCTTCACCACTCTCCTCTTTCTTTTCCTCTTTCTTCTCCTGGGGCTTATCGCTCAGATCCCCCAGTTTATCCGCGTGTGCAATAATATCATGATCACCGTAGTTTTCGTTATGCTCAATCTCAGGCTCCTCACCGTATGCAATCCTCGCCGCATCCACAAGTATACGCGCCGTCATCCCCCACACCTTGAATCTACCATCCCGCTCTTCCTCCTCCTCCAACTTTTCGACTAGGTTGCTCTGAGCGCTGTTTCGCCGCGGCTTTGATATACTCTGGTTGTTCACGGGAACGTAGAAGTTGTGTACCCTCCACGGGTGGTCTTTCCATGAATGCCAGTACCCGTCGTACCAATGTCCATCGGGTAGCGTCTCGCCGGGCGCGGGCGGTAGGTCGCGCTGTTTGAGGAAGTTGTAGAAGGAGGCGCTGAAGACGGCGGCGACTTCGCGCGCGTCCAGTCTAGGGATCATGGTCTCCTCTACCGTGGGTGCAGGCTCGTCAGCCGTCCGCTGGTCTGCGTGGAGGAACGCTACGCATGGCTGCACAACGAGGTGAGTCCGCGCGAGAGAGGGCGGGAGACAGCAGAGATGCTCGATACGGAACGGTTTCGGGAGTTTCGTATCATCCATCGGAAGTCCAATCTCCTCCCATGCTTCCCTGCGAGCGATCTGAACTACACACTCTCAGTCAGCACTGAGCGCCATGTAACAACTAGAAATATCCTACATGGAGTTTCGTCGGTATCATCCGCCTTGCCGCCGGGAAAGGCTGCATGGCCAGAGAAGCTTCTTAGGCTCGCAGCGCGCATGGTAATGACGACTCGAAGGTCACCGCGGCGGTCGGCGTACAGTAAAATCAGAACAGCCGCGCGCCTGCGAGCAGGGAGACGATCCCATAGCGGAAATGCCGGGGGCTTGTATGCGCGAAAGCGAGCGATAGCCGCCTGGCGCAAGACCATGTTGGTTAGCAATTTGTCTGAAGACCAGTTTGCATGTGACGGATCGCAAAGTACACGCATCGGAGGGGGATAAAAGCGGAAAAGAGACTCACAGCAGACATTGTGTTCAGAGGCGACATGGTTAAAGCATCATAATACAGCGACGCCTCACCGTGGTTGATGAGTTCCTCCCTCGCAGCCTCGCGAATGCCGTTCTGTAACGCCTCAACAACCTCAGCGTCTGTGATGCAGTGGCTGTCCAGCGTCTGAGTCTCAGTGTCTTGTGTTGCTGGGGTCTGGATCTCGTCGATTGAAGCAGCCCCTGTGCCGTGGATCATGATGGCCTTGAAAGAGTCGTGCACAACCTCTCTCGCAGTTTCGCCCTGGAACCGTTTACCAGGTTATTTTCGTCTTCCAGTTGTCACAAACTTGTATGCAAGATGGAGGTTTTGTTGGCAACGGCCTCGGTCGGGGAGCGGCTCCGGCTCCGGCTTCTGGCAGATCTGCGGGGGCGGGGCTCGGTACTGTAGGTACCTCAGGGAACCAGTCCGATCGGCGTGGGACCGGATCGGCGATTTGATCTGCCAAGCTTTGGTCTCGGTGGGTGAGAGAACCGTGAGTATTGAGCATGTGTCATACAAGTAACGACAGCAACTCAGTCACGCTTGGTATTACGGAAGTCCATGAGTTAGCCTTGAACCAAACCCAAGGTAGCCTTTAAGCACAATCACAGGTTTACCTCAGTACGCAGCAGGTCATGGACATGAAGACGATCGCCTCGGATAGATTCTTGTCTGCTAGGGTAGATGAGTACGTGTGCCAGTCTAGCTAAAAGTCATTTTTGGGGGAATCTTGTTCAAAGTGCCACTCGCGCCGCGCTGAAATGGAATGCAATACTAAAATGCCTTATGCAGGCCATGTCCTGGCTCCATCGCAATTACTCAGCGTCCAATTTCCTCCTCTGGGATCATCTTGATGTGGCTCCTCAGCTGAGTCCTCCTCCTCTCGCCCCTCGCTGCTTGAATCATCCTCGCTCCATCCCGTGCACTTGCAAATAGATCTCTGACCTGTACCCCCGTCTTTGAAAATAGCCCAGGCTGCTGTGATTGCCGCAGCTGTCGCGGTAGGGAGCGCGGTATCACCGATTCTGTTGAGGTGCGTTCGTCACTCCTACGCGCAAAGAACTCCCTGCTATGTTCCCTGACGCTGCCGTCATCCCCATCGAGATCTTCCTCGTCGTCCGTGTCCAAAATACTCCGAGGCGGGGAGATGATGCTCGCGACATCCGATGAGGGAGGGATCGAGGGTGAGTATGGTCCCTTCGTGGGATAGTTGATGGCGGTGAGAGAGGTTCGACTGGAGCTGACTGACAGCGATGAATCCTTCTTTCGAGAGAACAACGACTTGGCAGAAATACTGAGACGGCTACTGAGTGAGGACTGAGATTGTGCCATCATGGAGGCGCTGTAAACGGACTGTCGCTTGTCGTTATTGGCCAGTCTGGTAGCAATTCGATGGTACTCGTCCGCCGTGTCGGTGTCGCTGAAGTAGTTATGAGACGTGCTGGCCTGCCAAGAGAAGTCTTCATCGAAAGGGTCACCCAGGTCAGGGACGGGTTCTAATATCCCTGTCGCAGTTGTCGCAGTTGTCATACAGCTGAGGCGTCTTGTCTTTGCCACCCGTAACGAAACAGAACGCTGCAGAGTTTTGGGTGATGCCGGTGCTGTAGAGCTCTGATTGCTCGCCATGCTATCACAGTCCGGCTCTAGTGGTGGCATGCTGCTGTCAGAGGATCTTGGTTGGTAGTCCTCATGCTCAGGCTCCTCATCGAATATGGGCTCATCCAATGACAGGCTGCAGCTGCTGGACGAATCGTCACGGATCGATGTGGGCGAAATAACAGGAGAGAAGCATGTTCGTGAAGCAGAAGCCGACCAGTCGATAGAGCCGCCGACATTGTGACCCGTCAGTTGTTGAATCTTTTGAGAGGACCGGTGTTCGCGCATAGCGCTAGTGCCCGAGATGCTCATGCGTGAGGCCCGTCGCTGTGACAGAGCCCTAGGAATGATAGCAGGAGGCAGTTCCGCAGGATTGTTTCCAGGCCCCGTTGTCTTGGGAAACGCGCTGAACCGTCGTGTCCGAGGTGGTTTGGCCCGCGATGAGTTCCTTGACGGAGTCGTCGGGGGCGGTGGGAGAGGCCTGTTGCGGTAGAGATATGCATTTTCTGGCGGCAGCGACAGTTCTATGCTGCTGATTGAGCGCGGGTAACTTTGCATCGCAACGAGCAGAGAAGTATGCGATGTTTCGTTGGAGTAGTGTCTTTCGTCGAACAAGGCGGGCAGATTGAAATGCTGGGGTATCGGAGCCCTGCATGTAGGATATATCGGCTTGCAACCCTCTATCTGCACCACCGACGGCTTCGAAAGGGACAATAGCTGGGCTGTTGATTGAAGCCCATGTAAGGGCGCGGGCTCCTTTGTCCCTGTGACGAAGCAAACTTCGAGCTGACTCCGCCACAAAGGACTATGCTTTCATTGACCAACGGGCGAGATGGATATTATCGGTATTATTGAAGATGATGGATGTCGTCGAAATCGCGGGAATACAAGGAAACAATTATTTTTTGGAAGCAAAACAGAGTAAGAACCTCGCATGGCACAGACTTGAGTCACGGACTGCGTCTTATGAATCTGCCCAAGCATTGTGAGTTGAGTTTGAGCCGTCATAGTCCGTCGGTGGCTACCAAGCCCGCGGAACCTCGAGATTCCTTCATCTCCCCAGGAGTCACCTGGGACCAAGCGGGCTGTGGCGGAAGGCTCGAGTCCAGGCTCGACGAGAGAGCGACACATATGGGCCAAGACAATGGGCAGCATTCCAGTCGCGGGGGCGTGAAGGCTGCGTGCACACGCCCCGTAAAGTGTCCAAGAGGGAAAAAGTCTGTTAACATTTGGGCCTTTTAATGCGATTGACACACCTCAGAGAATGAAGATCATCAGGGGAGAGCTGAATTGGACCTGGCCATGTCTGTGCCCGCTGCTGACAGACACGATGAAGCCATCATGATTAGGAACTCTCCGGCCGCTGACAGCAAGGCTGGCGACGGCTGAGTGATGGCTGCCGCGAACCCAACAACGCCAGCTCGCGCGTTCTAGGCATTAGCGCTTCTAGTGGTTACCGCAATTGTTCAGGGCTTCCGAAAGCATCGACACCCCTCCGCTGGTAGAGTTCCGGGACGTCCGACTCAGTTTACGTGCCCAACTCTGCGGTTGACCGACATTTCGTCCGGGGAGAGGAAAGCTGCCAGAGACGCGGGACAATCCAGACGACGTATGACGTCCAGATCTTCAGGTCGACAGACATCTGCGTAAACTTTCCCACCGACCCGGAATGCCCTCGTGGCAGCTCAAGCCTCAGCCGCCTGAGCCTGGCCATCCAAGCCCCAGCAAGGAGATCCAGTTAGGAATGTTGACATGGAAGAGAGCATGGGGGAAGAGAATATTCGTTCAGCTCCAGTCAAACCTTGCTTGAAAACCATGATCGAATCTCTCATTAGATGTTCCATTTCTATACACATTGCACCAGACGCCCGAATAGACAGCCGCTTGGTTACCGTGGCTCCTTAGCCGAGCCAGATTATGATGCTATTAATCCTCGTCGTCGTCTTTTCCCTGATAGTTTCCAAGCAAAATGTCGTCGATCCCGAGGCCCGTAGATGAATTCCTGATCCACTCCGTCTCGACTCGGAAGAATATCCACACCCAACGTCGAAGCACCTCAAGGAACTCGATGAGGAAAATGCCACCTTCAAGGTCGCTGAATTTGTCCAGACGCATATTGAGTTTCATCGACCATGTGCATCTCAGCATCAAGTCCATGCCGATCACAACGTAGTAAAGGTTGGCAACTCTGAAAACCAACCGGTCTCGCAGTCCAAAGGGGTGAGTGGGCGACTCGCGATCTTGCTTAGACGCGAAAAGCGTCATGTCCCAATCCTTGGCCACGTCCCAGTAGAAGGAGTAGAGTGAGTTGATCAGCACAGCAACAAGCCAAGCTTTGTGGAGGGCCGCCTTGGACTCGGGATCCTCCACGGACCTCTGCCAAGCGCTAGTAATCAGCACTGGGAATGCCGTCGAGTACTTAAGCGCGTTAGCGAGATGCTGGCCGCCCCATCCTGTTGACTCCTTGTACGGCGCCCGTCTAACCCGAAAGTACTCGATCAGGCACTGCCGGAATCGAATCAAACTCGGCAGTGCCATGATAAGCGGCACAATCACCGTTCCTCCGCAATTTCGATCCGGCCTTTTCGTCGAGGAGCCTTGTGGGGAGAAGAACATGCACAACGTGACGAACAAGTCTCCAAAGACCTTGGCGTACGATGTCAAGACATCAGCCAGCAGGATGTCGCCAAATTTGCCGTCTTGCGCTTCGGCTAGTCCACCAATGCTGACACGCCGTAGTGTAGCCAAGAATCTCCTTCTTCCACCACTCGGGAGGTTTCTGAGCGGAACGACGAACATGGCAACCAGAGCAAAGAGGTACGACAAAGGCATCCAACCGTAGGCAACGACACGTTCGGCAATACCCCATGTGCATAGCCAAAATAGGCTTATCGAAAGGCCGAACAACGCTGACAGGGCTATCGCGAGACGGTAAGTCGAGCCATGATGCGGTATGTGCTGCGGCGATGCTCGGCCGGGGTATCGAATAAGCTGCGGCACGTCGACATTAAACAGGTAGAGACAGTGAAGATTCAATCCCCAGCCCCAGACGGCTACGATAAGTTAGCATCGAGCAATGCGCTGGGGGAGATTGCTGTGGTGCTGACCCAAGGTTGCGATGAAGCCGACGCGGTATGGCAAAGGGAAAGTCAAGCTGAAGGAGTCAAGCTTCGGATCAACAGCCGGATCGCCGTCCATTGAAGCGAACCGCCATCGGGCGAAGAATATAGAGCAGAGAAGAAATGGGAAGTGCCCAAGGGAGCACCGGAGAAAGAGACTTTAAAGGAACGACTGAGCGGCAAAGTTCATGAGGTCGGTTGTGACAATCCAAACTGTCCTTTAAGGTGAGATTACAAGGGTGGGTCCCACGTTTTTTCTGCTCAGGGGCATAGGGAAGCTGCAACGATTAACGACGTCAGCTTAGGTACCTTATTCTTATCGCGATATCAGCCACAGGGGGAGTGAGGGCACGCGCCACAGCCCCCAGTAGACAGCCACAGCCACAGCCCCACCCATCCCCACGTTGCTTTTTAGGTCTTAGGTTGTTTGCTTAAAGACATTCCATCACCAGTCGATGCGACTGGCTAAAGCATCGACTGGCTAAATGACATCCAAACAACACCATGTGGAGTCCTTGGCCAACTTGAATCTTGGATTATGCATCTGCAGAGTCGCTTATCCGGTCTAAAAGCCGGATGCTGATCTACTGCGCTAATAAACTGCGAGTTGCAGCTGTACGCCTCTTGTCACGCCGTTGAAACAAGCCCTCCCAAGCCCGCATACCTTGCTGCAGAGGTACAACGCGGCGCCCTGTCCAAGGACCCTAGTCCGGCCACAAGGTATGCCTCACCGCAGATCTAGGGGTTAAATCCGGCCTGCCACCTAATTCGCTAGCCCGGCTTTTTGGGACTGCGAGGAGGGAGCGGAAAGGCATCTCCCCTTGCCCCGGCAGACCGGGGCTCCACCAAAGATTAGCGGGAGACGCAGACGTTCTCCCTTCTCCCTTTTCTGCCTGGCTGGCTGTTACGTTGTAGACTGGACTGATTGCTTTTGGTTGCTTAGAGAATCCTTTGAAATCATGGAGAAATCCTTGCCAAGCTGGCCAAGATGGATCCTACTTTGGAAGTGGCAGGAGTTGAGAAGGATGCCGATACAGGAGCCGTTAACGCATACCAGATCCTGCCTGACCCTCATCCGAAGCTGTACATGCTCTCATTGAAATGTCCTTGCAAGGCTGAGGAAAAGGACGTGGCATTGGACCATTGGGGCACCCGATGATGGGCTGATGACCCCACGCTACTGTCACTTCTCAGCGCAATGACACAATGGCTTGCAATTCTCTGTTTTTGAGACCCTGGAAGAATCTGATAGACCCAGCCTGTCACTCAGTACCGGCCCTGGTGGGTGCAGTCGTTGGAGCTGAGTACAAAATTTGGCGGCTCAGTCGGCACCCGGTCCAAGCCCCAATATAACCAACCCGCTGACGGTTTGGGAAATTCAACATTGTGGTTCCTCATGACATACTGTTCGGGTTTCTAGACCTAGAAGCTTGTGGCGTGCATCATGAACCCCCCACAACCGCCAGGTTTCGCCGCCGAGTTTATTGTTGAAGATCCAGGCAGGCCGGTACCCCAAAGACCTGTTCGAAGGCGAGGACTGGAAACTCAGAGGAAATGGATCAAGAACTGGATGAAGAGACTGCCCCAAGGGGATGAGGACTGGGACAACAACAGCCCCTCGACACCAGAGGACATCGAGCGCTTGCGTGAACGCCTATCGCTCTCTCACATCGAGTCCCGCCACGAGATGGACTGGATGGCCCTCCTCGAAACCTACGCTGCTTCCGCCAGAGACTTTGAAGGCAGAGAACTTCAGCTTCATAGTATGGTTATGGTTGCTGCCTGTCATGTGGCCTACAATCACGGTCTCTCAAGGGACGACATGCTTCAGGCCATGGCAAAGTGCATCAGCGGAGGCAGTGACACCCTGAGGTCGAAACGATTTGCGCTACCCAAGTGCATACAGATTGGTGACGAGCTTGCGAATGTTCTCGGAGTGCGAGCATACGAGCTTCCACTGAGAGGTAGGCTATCTCGAACACTTGCCCAGTCTATTGAAGCAAGATCCTCATACCGTGCAGTTAACTCATATTTCACCTTTGGCCAACACTTCACCAGCGAGTGTTTCCCGCTCCTGCGCGAGGAGTCTGCGGTTGCACACCGTCCAACGACACCACTGCCCTCAGAGGCACTCAGAATTCCAAGTCTCGTCTTTGACCTTTGCAATGGGAAGGCCAGGTAGGTAACAGGGCTGCAACAGGGCTGCAACAATCTCGATTTCGTGGCCTGAGCTTACACAGTCGGTAGCCGTAAGCAGGTCGAGAAGAGTCTGACCACGAGCGCTTCGAGGGCAACCGCCGGCGGAAGCGGAAGCGGCAGCGTGTCGGACACGAGTACGGACCATGACATGATACACATCATGAAGTAGGAGTTGTAGACTGTCATAAACTCGATATTGGTTCCAGATGGAGGGGGATATAGAGGAATCTTATGTGCCCTCCCCTTGCTTTCAGCCCTGTCTCCCGGAGATGGAGCGCGAAACCCGGGTCCCACGTCTCTTTCCGTAACGACTTCTTGTCGCTGGAGATGAGTTCGACGTCGTACTTGGCGTTTCCGAGGGCCACAACAATCGCTGTATAGCCCTTGAGCAAAAAGGAAGTGTTGTCTTTCTCAAGCCGAAAGGCCTGTGGGCTGATTTCAGGCCTTTTCAAATCTTTGACAACCATTCCAAAGCTCATTGCCCAGGACTCGAGGTCAGAGACCTGCATATATTAACACACAAGTTCGAGGTTTTTCTCAGAAAAGAGGGATAAAAATATACCAAATTCTGTAGCAAGGCCTCACACACTTTTTCGCACGACTCAGGCAAGCCATAGCTCAGTAAACCTTTTCTCTTCTCAGAAGGAAAAAGAGTCAGCACTTCTGTTATTGCATCCTGCTGCAAGGCTTGCACATGAGATTGCAGAGGAAGAAGCCTGTACGAAGGAGTTGCCATCTTTGCACGCTTTCATTGTGTAGTTGTGTGTCACCAGAGACAAGACTTGGACACCAGAAGACACATGAAGTACATGTTTAGCACTGAGACCTGGAATTCACAGGGATGCCTCAGGCTTCCTTGCAGATTGCCTGCGGGGAACGCCGTGGTGATCCCCCCGTCCGCTCACATCCTGGCTCACTGAGAAAAGAGATAACATTCAACTCTTGAGCTATACGTGCTATCTTTGAGGATACTCTTCTTAGCAAGTTTTCAGATACGCGTCAGTCAATGATGCCTTCACTTTTCTCTTCCATAAAGAAAAGTTTACCCAGTCCACACCTTAGCGATCCAGTCTCACTAATATTGTTCAGAAAAACTCGCAGTTGATGGTGTTTGTTTCTTCCAGCTGGAGGCGGGTGCAGGAAGTCCCTGTTGACAATCGCACTCCCCCTTGTTGAATCTCGCATGGAGGGCCTATGACTTCGATAACACATATCAGCTAACGAAAGAGGCGCATGGGCCGTATCCCCAGAAAGCTCCTGGCTGTTGCCTTTGTTCTTGTCCAAAATATTCACTGCTCTATTCTCAGGCATGTCCCCAGAAGAGTGTGTTGTAACTTGACGCTCAAAGTACGCCTCTTCTAGACTGAGACAAGCCAATGGCCTCGGCGTCGTCGATAGCCTGGATGCTGTGAGTGGCTGCTGGTCCAGCTCAAAATTGATCAAGCTGCTATACAAAAAGAGATCTTCCCGGTTGATGCTAATCTTTGAACAATCTCCTCGATAGCAGCATCCATATCGCGAGACAACATCTTTGTGCACGGTAAGATATATTTTCAGTAAACCCTCACCACTCGCTCTACCTCAGAGGCGATCAGCCAGTTCCGCCATGGTCTTGAGCCGACGCTTATACTGGATGACCGTTTCAACAAAGTACAATTTGCGAGTTAGCTGCAATCCTTGGGTTCATAGCGACACAACCATGTATCTTATTTTAGCCAAGAAATCATCGGTGACCTACGCTAATATCCACAAGCTGATATTTCTGCTCCCGTTCCACAGAGTCCCAAGCTTTGATGATAATAGTTGGAGGCTCGGGCATCCTGAGAAGGGGTTGGGCTGAAAAGATCTACCGCGTTTCCGTTGACGTTGATTGAATTTGGCATGTTCACGGATGTATGCATCCGCTTCCAAGATGGCGGGGACAGATGGAGAAGATGAACGCAGGCTGCTCGGATTGAACGCATCGACTGAGGTGCTTATCACTTGCATCAAGAGCAACTTTATGACAACCAGACTACGTAGCTCAAGCCTCATGTCCACTAAAGTCGAGGATCCTCAAAGCGCGCGCAAGTTAGCTCCGCTGGCGACAGGACTGAATGGCATGGCATTATACAATCGATGATATAGAAAGGCAGCTACACGTGTCGCTTCAACTCGTTCTCTGCCCATACTGTATCCTACTTTCCAGCCAGGAACAACCTTGAGCAGCTAAACACTTTCCCTTGGCCTTGAAGAATAAATTTTCTTCAAGTCAGTGAGAAATTCGGGAGATTTATACATGGGGGAAGACTTCCACGTTACTTAGGGTAGCTCTCTTCAGGTCCGTTTGCTCAGCTTAAGAACGTGGAAACCTGGAAGCCTTGTAAACTCGCGACGATCTTGCCTTTTATGTCTCTGCGAGAGTTGTTACAGTTCCACATTGTCTTAGCAGCCCCGCAACGAGCCATGGCCTAGAAGCTATGTCATTTCTAATCCGTGCCAAGTGTCGCCGCGTGAGGCGTGCGGGCTAGGCTAATATTGCGATCAACTCCACAAAGGGTCGACTTTGAAGGTCTCGTCTGTGCTTTGACGCGGTGCGCACGAGGTCGAAAGGTACGGGGTCGTTTTATAAGGCCATCATATTGACATACGACTTCCCATCAGATGTTTACAGAGGCCTAGGCTTTGGCGTTAGCGATTCACTTGAACTAGGAGCGGGCCGCGATCTTAGAAACCCTTGTTGACCAACTTGCTAAATCGTGTTATCGCTTCCTTCTTCCGAGACATGCTCAAGAATCCTGCGCTGCTCGCGAGATTGCTGGCCTGAAAAAGGGCCATCATACCTCAGGTTGGGCTTGGACAATGCCCAGTGTTCTCCCCGGTACTGTCGAAATTACAATGGGTAGCTGGGTTTTTTAGATCCGGAACAATCGTTCACTTGTAAACATGTACTTTGTACGTGTCCTACCTATTCCAAGCGTGATGTCGAGTAGCCGGCACACTTATACGGCTACACCAGTCCCAGGCTGCTGAATATGTGACTGGTTAAGCGGTACGGGTGACCGCGTGGTGAACTGGCAATCAGGCAAGGCCGTTTTAGAATATAATTGAATTCCTCCCTGGTAATAGTAAGTCGTGGCTGGTAACCCAAGTTTGTGTTGGGACGGGCGAGGTGAAGCTGTTCGAGTCAGCCAGCGTAAGGTGTACGGCGGCAGTGGCTTGGAGCTTTGTGCTTGTCACATGCCGAGTACATATTAGCGCTTATCAAGGCCTAGCTCAGCCATTTTGGGCTGGCGTATTCCTGTCGTGTAATGAATAAATTCCAAGTTACATATCAAGAGAGAGAATGGTTATGTCCGTTTCTCTGAAATGTGATTCTTGGCAATCGGAATGCCCCCGCCGCCTTGCCCCTGACGGACGGGAACGGGGCAGGTATGATTTGCCGGGCAGGGTGGTCTGGTGAGTAAGCCAAGTCGGTTTCTAATAATAGCAGATCTCGTCTTCAACCCAAGATGTCGAGATGAACCAACAAAAGTGGCCACGGCTTTGACAAGCCAGGGTTGCATCGGCCAGTTACTGGCTGGCTGAAGAAGAGAGCACAGAAAATCAAATGAGGGGTAAAAAAGAGGGCGGGTGGAACGGCATGAGAATAGATAAGTTGGATGGGCGATGGCGCACTCTGTACACCATCATGGTGAGTTTGGCTAATTAGAGCTAACAAAGGCGACAACAGCACAAGCAATGCAGGGAGAGAGCAACCGGATTATCCACAGGATCAAAGAATGCAATGCACCGCCCAGCAGCTGGCGCCTCTCGTGGCTTGGGGGTTTGGTTTGGTCTTGGCCAGGACACAGTGACATTGATGCGTCCATCGCAAAATGGCACCTCGACGGGCAGAGAACGGAGCTGAAATCCACTAACCAACTCCCTGTCTCTGTATCCATACGGGTGGTATATTTACCTTTAAAAAGCGTCTCTGAGTTTTCTCCGGGGGCCATCTCTTGGATCATCCGATGCGTCACGCTGGGCGCCAGAGACATTCTGAAGTTTCACTATCCGCGCCATCATCGTCCCCTGGGCTGGGCTGGGCTGAGCCGTTCAGCTGCATGCGCAGCAAGATCCTCCATCCAGCCGTTAAATCCTGCGCCTCTGTCGCCTGTCCCTTTAGAGGATGGACCCTTTTCTCATTTCAAGATGACTGAGTTGTTGACACCGAAAACACATCCGCGACAGCGCCATGATAGCACCCGTATTCAAACCGCAAATAATCTTATCGTTTCTTATGGACAGGCCCACGAAAATAGCCTTAACCCCTGACTACACCAAGTGGAGAGAGCAACGTGAACCTGTCCCCGCTGGATTGACAAGCATCCAATCAAGACATGGTTGACGATCGTAGTGTTGAACCGTTAAACCATGCCCAAGGGGTACTTTACGACGCACATACGTAGTTTGGTCGTGTTTACTTCGTAACCTTGCCATTCAGCAACTTGATCTCGCGCCAGAGCACACGTTAATACGCTCCGTGCGCGGCGGCATTGCAACGGCATTTGCAAGTTTCTTGGACATTGAAACCCTGGGGCCATTGAGTAAATACATTCATTACCTTACATCTACCAGTTAACTTTGGGCAGGTCGCCGATCATCACGGCAGGCTTTGAGCCGTTATGTCTGTTCTTTTTTATCTTTAGTGTATTCATGCCTTAACATTGAAGTCTACCACAGACAACAATAAATCGTCCTCTCCTCTCTGTTTGTTCTCTTACAAAATACTGCATCTACCTTGCCTAGCTCGGCTTTGTCTCTGTACGTGGTGCTTACGCCGCGAGCTCACGGTTCGTACCTACCGTACCTTTCTTTTTCAAATCGACCCGCCGTCGTGACGCCCAGGTCAACCGAGCGTCAGCCACAGTCCAGCCAGCTCCTGCGACGGGACCAACCAGGCTCACCATCCAGCTCAATCCCACGACCACGACCACGACCACGACCACGACCACGACAACAAAGACTTGCGCACGACTCGAAACTTCTCTCTTACTCATTCTCGCCATCCTTCAGCCTGATATGCTCAGCTGTCTTCCGCGTTAGAGCGACAGAGCGTCATGGACGCGTCGACGACAGACCTCCGTCGCTCCAGCATCGAGAAGATGCTCATCCCTTCGCCTCCGCCTTTTGATAGCCTGCCCGACGAGATCATTGAACAGTGAGTCTTGCTTGGCCCCTGCTGCTCTGTTTTCTGGATACGTTTCTCTGTGTTGTGTTGTGCGCGCCGGATAGCTACAGACCACCCAAGAACCGTTTGGTCGCCCGCCTCTCCTGTCACCATGTGCTAACACTCGCAACTCTCCCGTCTAGGATCCTACGAGTTACCGACCCTAACGGCTTCGCCTCTCTTATCCTCCTCAACCGCAAGTGGAGAGCAGTTTCCCAGCGATCCCATCTCTATCTTCATCAGCTAGCCCAATGTCCTTCGTATTCCGCGAGCCATGCTACTCTCCCTTCCTCCGACGATGGCAACCTCCCTCAGCTACGACGGCTCTTCGCCCGAGAAGTCAAGCGGAACCTCTTTGAGGCATACTTGCGCCCGCATGAGACTACAGTCAAACTTATATCGACGTCCATCAGCTCTTCATCGTGTCCTGGAGGCGAGGGCATGCAATATAGCGCCTCGCCAAAGGGCCATCACCTTCTTGCATACAACTCGTCTAGGGTTTATGTGATTGATGTACAGGGACCGAATCTGGAGGTAAAGAGGGAACTCAAGCTTCTTCGTCGTCCCGTCTCAGCATGCATCAACGATAAAGGTTCCCTCTTGGCGGTTCTATCTACCGAGATGCAGGTTGACCTATACGATTTGCAGCAAACTCCACCACGACGAACTCAATCTATGATTCTAGACAACACCCCTCGAACTATTGCCCTATCACCCTGTGGCTCTGTTCTCGCTGCAGCCTACGAAGGCGGTATTGAGGTGTCCTCCCTAAGGCCTGATGCCCTTGCTACTGATCGACGAGCTGTCAAGTGCGATGCTGTCGATGCTCTGGCCTTCTCATTCGATGGCACTCAAATTCTTGGAACCACTAGTCATTCCTCACCGCCTAGCACCGTCATTATCACAGCGCCATATTATGATCCCGGCCCGCATATGTCTGAAGACAACCTCAGCCCCCTTTGGACTACGTCGATTTTGTTCCCCAACACCAGCAGAGACTGTAGTCATGCCGTATTGCTCCAGGATGGAAACGAAGAGGAGTCAAGCTGGACCTTTGCATACGACCGGAGTTTCGAGACATTCCGAGCCGTTCGAATCGGTGATCTGAGAAACGGCACAACGTACTTTACCGGACCAGTGCCCAACGCTTCTTCACAGGCCAAACTCCTCCCTTCAACACTTCCTGCTGCGACGTATCGGGGCGAATTGGTGTCGGCTGGATTCCAAGGAAAGGAAGTCTGGATTTATGGCGTCCCCGAAGACTTGGACGCTGTCCCAGACGGTGCATCATCAAATGACGGATCAACTTCATCCGGCCTTGGGAGGCAGAACAGTGGCCACAGCGCCAACTCACGACGACCTTCTAACAGGACACAAGACACTGGGGGCGGCAGAGTTCCCCAATGGCAGCTTCTTTGCGACAAGCTGAGAAACACCTTCGTCTCAGGCTCCAAGGTTGCTGAGCTAGCGGAGGTGAAGACTGTGAAATGGGTTGCGGGTTTTGGCAGCTCGTCCTGTCGGGAACGTCTAGTTGTTACTGCTCGCGGAGTTGGCGCCCCAAAGTTGGTTACCGAAGAGGAAGACATGGATTTTGTCGATGGCGGCAGGGTCATTCTCCTGGACTTCAACTATGCTACCTGTGATGGAACAAAGTCTGAGATCACCATCGAAGTAGGCACGGACGACCCCGAAGTGCTGGAAGAAGAGCGACGCGACCTTGCGACAGAGGTGGCCATCGTCCGTCGACGGACTGTTGCTCAGAAGCGAGGAGGTCGCGGCGGCTCTTCTTTACTACGAGCTGCCACATCTGCTTCACGAGCTCACGCTGATCCTGCCATGCCCGCCGTTCCCGCCGTACCCTCGCTGCCGCGGAATGAGGACGAAAACGATGATGATGATGACCCTTTGATCCCTCGGAGGATTGGTCAACGCCCCGCTATCCGGACAACTGAAGCTGGCAATGATGGCGACGACGCGGACGTGGCATCAATCGACGAAATGGAGGCACTGGACGCCCCTTATGCGCATGCCAGCCCTCGCTCTCAGACTACGCTGCGTCGTGCTGCGACGGCCGCCGCTGTCGATCGATCCCTTAATCCTCGAACCGCAGATGGTCGCCGCATCGAGTATCGACGTGCAGACGGCCGGCGGGAGCATCCCCACGAGAGTGACGCCGACAACTGGGTACCTCCTCCGCCGCCGTATCAGAAGGAGGACCCGGGAGACTTACCAGCCTTCTTGCGTGGACCTTCTGTTGCTCCTTTGCCTGCTCCTGCTGCCCCTCCTCCCCCAGTACCACCTCTGCCGGCATTGCCAAACCTACATGGGCATGGCCCTTCTGGTCATGTCCAACCTGAGAACGGAGCCTCGGGCACTCTTGATTCCAAGGATGGACACCAGAACGCAAACGCTTCCTCCCAACGGCCGCCTGTCCAGAGAACATCGAGTGACTCTACCACTCTGAGTAGACCACGCGCCGACGATACAACTCGGCCCAGATCGAGCCCGTTGGCCCAGCAAGAGATGGATGAGGATGAGCTCTACGCTGTTACTCCACCCGACTCGCCGCGACAGCCTGCTCGCCAGGTCACGGAGACGGCGACCTCTCAGTCTCGCACACGGCAATCCTCAGCCTCATCAGTTGCACTATCTGTAGATTCCAGAACTTTTACGACCTCCATCGATCCCACTACTACGGCTCCACTACCTCCCTCCCAAGCAGAGCCCTCAGTCCAGGTCAATCCCTATTCTAGATCTCGAGTACCAATGGTGAATGTGGACTCCTCGCCTGCGACCGAGTCTACGGCCCAGCCAGATGAAGCTACAGCGCCCAGAGTGAGGCGGTTGTCAAACGCTCAGACTTGGCCTGGTGGTCCCTTACCTGAGGCCAGCCGACCCGCTGACCCAACTGATGGGTTCCCATTCCCAGGGCCGGCGTCACAGGCCACGGATGACACGATATCGACCCTGCCGCCTCTGCCCAGCTCCAGCCAGATTGCAAGCCTAAGCAAGAGAGTCAGTCAGGGCAATCCAAGGCGCCTTTCTGGGGCCTTCCAGGTACCACGGAGGCCTGTTGGAAGCTCCGATAGCAACACATACTTCTCTCACTCACTCCCCAATTCTCTGTCTGCAGGGCCATCGAGGTTCACGCAGCCCGAATTCGATCAACCTCTCATCATCAGCACTCCCAAAGGTGTGTCGGGTGCGTTCGACTCGCCAAGCCGCCAGATATCTGGCCGACGGAATGAGCCTCCCTTGTTAGCCCCGATTCCTCGGCACCCACGTCCAACTCACGGGTCTACCCAGCGGCCGACAGTTGAGCGCCTAGAGACCATCTACAGCGTCGCCTCATCTCATGGAGGCAACCCAGGGCCGACGGCACCGCTTTCCGCGCACCTGGTACCCGCGTGGCTGAATGCTCCTCCAGTGCCTGTTACTAGGACATCACCAACCGTCAACCGCCGGCCCAGCCGTGCCGAGCGCAGTGCTGCTAAGAATATCAAGGACGCGAAGAAGCGTGGCTGGTCAGGCAAGCCCAAGAAGAAGCAGAAGAAAGCCGCAGACGCGGCAAGCAGCGCAGGCTGGACAGATATCTCTACCGGCTCAGCGGAAAAGGAGAAAGAGAAGGATAGGAAATGCGTTGTCATGTAGAGATGCATGCACAAGATTGAAGGCACCTAGCAAAGAATATGGAGAAGTAATGGCCAGGTTCTGGCGTCGCGGGGAAGATTTTTGGAAAGCTCATCACTCACATACATGCCCCATCTCTACAGTCATATGTCTGTACTCTTCTGTTTGTCCTTGTTTGTGCCCATGGCCTCGCCGGTCATGCGCTTTGTTCCGCTCGCTAAAAAATTCTTGTATGTATGTTTCGGCGGGCATAGCGTGCGTGGTTTGTGTTTTGATGGGAGCGTTGGAGTCGCTTGGGTACATGGGCAAGCTGGAAACCCTCGTTGCCCTGTTTGGGGATTGGTATTCGGCATAGATATTTATTGCCAGCTAAAGAACATATACATGTTGTTGACCAATTAATTACTCTTTCTCCGAGTCACTCTGGAGCTCTATGAGCGCCGCAAAGACTTACTGTCACAGCATTCACTCACATACGGTGCGACGAGGGTGCAAGAAATATTTGCATATCATTCAAAACTTGTCTATAGCTCTTACACAAACAATCAAAAGACAAAGAAAATCAAAACAAGATGGCTAAAAATGGCAGTAGAATACTCCAAAATCGAGTCCCGGGTATAAACGCCAGCGACTCCCTCCATGCGTCCGCAACGCCAAGGCCAGTTCTGGCATGGTGAGATCATAATCCATGTATGTACAAATCGAGAGCATCCATCGTGCACTGCAGATGGGTTTTGGAAGGCGGATTAATTAAGAGAGGGATGTAGGGTGTATGCACTTGCTCAGTGAGAGACAGGATGGTTTAGATCCTGGGTGTCGTGCCAGGCACGTACGGCCTGCCGCGCCGCACTCCGCCAAGATCAGCCTCGTCCATGAGGTCCGTGAAAGTCGTGGCGTGAGTCAGCGGGCGAGGCTTTACGACCGTGCTCGGGTCGGCAAAGACGTTGATGCTCTCGCTGCTCGGCTCACGCTGGAGCTCAGGGGTAGCCGGCCGGCGGCTGCAGTGGGACGAGGCCTTCATGGCGCGGATGGGCGGTAGACGAACGTTGCCGTGGCGTAGCGACTGGTCATCCATCGGACTAGGCTGGGCAGAGTGGTTGTTTGGCGATGGGTTGGGTGAGTCGAAGGGGTTGGGGATGGAGATGCGGATGCGAGGAGGTGCCTCCGGAACGCGGTTGCGGCTGGCGTTGGAGAACTGTCGCGCGGGAATGCTCGAACGACGAGAGTCCTGGGAAGGCGTCTTCAGGATAAAGTCGGCACGGTAGGAGTTTGGTTGGCTGATGGGCTCGGAGATGATGTTGCCAAAGGAGGCGTCACTGCTCGCCCGGCGGCCGCAGCCGTAGATATGGCTTCCCTTCTCTGAGCCGGTGCCTGGACGCTTGTTCTGGCGGCGGACGTAGAGGAAAACGACGATGGCAATTATCAGGAGAATGATGCAGCCGCCGACAACGCCGCCAATGATGGAGGTCGTGGCAGGGCCAGAGTTGTCGGGCTTGGGGTCGTCTTCCTCAGAGTCAGAGTCGGCGTCGGCTGCCTTGGAAGGCTCAGAGGTCGACGTGGGCGCGCTGCTGACGGAGACAGTCTCGACTGGGGAGGTGTTTGTCGAGGTTGCGGTGGGAACCGCTGTTGAAGTCTCGTTCGGAAGTTCTGCGCCCTCGGGGATCTCAGATTGATCATTGTTGATGACACATTTATCCTTCTTGCAGGTATAACCAAAGGGACAGCAGTTCTTGCCGCATTTCTCTAGGTCAAGGTTGAAGATAACCGTCTTAATGGAAGCGTCGGGGAACTCTTTGACATCTTGTCCGCGGATGTCGCAGGTGATGGGTTCGATCGAGTTGCAAGTGCTGCCCTTTGGACAGCACAATGCCGTGGTACTTCCGGCGAGGAGCTTGCACGAGTTGTTCTTGGGGCAGCAGAAGTTGTCGGCCAGGTCACTGCGGCAGGAGACTTGATCGGAATCGCAAGTGTCCTTGCGAGCGAAGAGATGAGTGGCGGGCATGGCGGAGGTGGTGGATGTGCAGAGCGCCGTGAATAGAAGGACCCGTAAGGGTATGGGGAGTCGAGCCAAAGGCATGTCGGCGTTTATGACTGAGTAATGTCTGGCTGAGTCGCAGTCGTTTGATGACAGGTTGCGACGTCGGTCTCGGAATAAGCGACGGGTTGTGTTGTGGTTGATGGGTATCGTCAAATTCGTTGAGTGAAGCTTCTGGATGTAGCGATGAGATTGAAAGGGAAATAAGGAAACAAGTCCGAGGATAGTTGAGACAAGGAACTGCCGTAGAGATGGGCTTTGATATGTCAGGCACAGCCAGCGTACGTGACAAAGGTGTAATGAAGCAATCGAACAAGCGGCTTGTTTGTTCGCATAACAGTATATGCTCAAGAAAGTAGCAAGTGAAGAACCAGAACAGTGAGGCAAGGCAAATTGAGAGAACAGCGAGAAAAGTGAACTACAGAGAAGAGGAAGAACAGAAAGAAGAACAAGGGTAAGACATACGAGACGAAGCACGACAAAGCCCGAGATTGAACGATGAGGTCACGAACAAGCGGCCCAAAGGCATCCATGGTCAAACGACCTGTCATGCTTCGTCGGCGCCCGCCTTGCCCTAGAACAAGCCATCTTGGCCCATTCGTTCAAGATCTATCCATGAAAACCATGCCCGATTGTCGCACTACAGTCGGTGGAGGAGCTGCTGGGCGGCTGGATAGAAAGGCTGAGAGCCAGTCGGTGGCGGTCCCAGGCCTGTCACTCGACACGCGCCGGGGCGAGGCTGTGCTCATAAACCAGGACACGTAGCAAAAGCCGAGGAACCCCATCATACGGGTGAATATGGGGCTATCGTTACCAGATCTTAGGCGATAGTGTTGCGATGGGTTGCTATGGCATGGCGATGGGACGGGTGCAGGTGGTAAGTGGACGGGATGGGTTGGGAGCGAGTGGTGCTGATCAGTGGTTGGCTGCGTCTCAGGATTAGCCGCGCGGTCAGAAACGAGGCCGCTGATTGGGTCTTCCATTCGCTGCTGTAGGTACCTAGAAGCGCTGGAGGTTGGGCGCTTGCCACCTCCTGTACGCCTAAGAGTCGCCTAAGAGTCAGGCGCTAAGATGCCATCTCATCCAATGGAATATGTTGGAGATGGTCTCGACTCAGACGGCCCAGCTGTTTCAAAAAAACAAAAACAAAAAAGAGAGCATGACGGAGCCAGAAATAGACCCAGAGTCTGCTTCTTGTCAGATGAGCGAGTTGTTTAGGCTTCAATTTTTGCTCATTCATTGGGCTGCCTCTCTTTCGGTTTTTTTTTTTTTTGCGGTGAGGTCACGCTGTTGGAGAAAGTCCAGCATGCGAATCGGACGAGAGGTTCCTGAGTAGTTGAGCACATGATGAGCGAACTGGATGAGTCAACTGAGTGTGAGTATGAGTGTGAGTTGTTCAGGGCCTGTGGATTGTGAACCAAGACCCAGAGACAAAGACTCAACTCAACGCCTTTGTTAGACTACCGTACTGAGACTTGCAAAGCATTGGATCTTCTTCTCTTTAACCCCCTGTTCACCATCTGTCGCCAACAAAGACACACCAAAAAAAAGGCCCCGGTCACGCACACATCTCTCGAAATCCAGATTTCACCTTATCTTTGTCGGGCACCCGGCGGAGACCAGCAGCAGCAGGAGGCAAAAAGTCCACGTCCTCACATGCAGCGGTCAAACATCGAGACGCCTCGCCTCGCCTCGCCTTGACTGCCCTCGTCACGCGGGAAAACAGGGGAGGGCGTGTAGGTCCTGAGAACCAATTGCTTCTGCGCACTGTCTGGCTGTCTGAATCTCAAAATGCCTGCCCTCGTCCGAGGCGTATTCGCGATTCGTGATCAACGCATCTGGACCGACATACGTGGTTTTCTTAATCGATTGCCAAGTCACCTTCTTTCGCTTCTGCTTCTACACTAGGTCGATGTCCTGTAACGTGATGCGCTGCTGTGCTGGTCCCTTTGCCGTCTTCTCACGCTGGATGCACTACGACTCTGCTAACCAAGCCCAAGCATTCCCGTGTCCGGGGGCGGGCGGGAAGACCCAGGAGCCAGATCCTTCAACGGAAGCCATGCAGCAAGAAGCCATGCAGAAATAACGCTTGTACTTATGTATGTGTATGTATATGTATATGTACTCCGTATGCTTCTTCCAATGTCATGGCATGGCTCATCTTCCCCGGAGAATCAAAAGACCATTGCAACGCACCGCTCTTTGCAGCCGCTACTGTACAGCTAGCTACAAGGACCAGGCATTGAGCCCTGGAAACAGGAAGCCTCACGGACCCGAACGTTTCTTCATCAGACCACGCGCTGCATCCCCAAAGCAGGTCCCTGTATTCTGTGTCCTGTGCATTCGCTTGTGCTTGTCCACTTCCTACGTGGTTCAGTCAACGATACCCTGCCGATGCAGCTTCACCTGGGTCATGCTTCCTCTGCTGGTGTGATGATACTTGCCCGTAAGCATCTCGGACATGCTCTCCACTTTGGGTGGTTCAACAGACCCTGCAGCCATAAAAAAGTCCAAATGGAATGTTGAGAGCAATTGCATGGCCAAAGTCAAGCAAATCGTATTCGCGCTATTTTTCGCCTTCTCGTCTGGTCTAGTCTGATCTGATCTGATCTGATCTCGTCTGGTTCAGTTTCTCGTCCAACAAGATACGGAAATGACAAGGTAGCATTCGACGCATTGCCAGTGGGAGAGAGGTGTGTTTCCAATGCACGAGTGCGTGCTTTCTTCTTGTCTAGCTAGGTTTGCAGCTATCTATCATGACACTCATGACTTCTTCTTCTGGGAGCTAGCCCATTTCCAGCTTCCCAGAGCTTCTCTTTCATAGCTATCATCATCATCCCTGCTCGATGCCACCACATCGAGTCCCAATGCCAGAATCCTGTCCTGCGCCGTGTTTCCCCCAACTTCCCCGGTACCATTGCCCGCCCTGGTATAATGATGATGAAGAAAAAAGAAAGCGAGTGATCCCCAGCCTGGCTGCTCTCGACCAATTCCGTCCCATTGTTCCTGCAAATGGTCGTGACTCTGCTACCCTCACGCTGCTCTCCCACCAATCAATCATTCATTCACACCTTCATCATACGTGTCCTCAACGCCTCGCTCTCTCCCATCCAATTGTATCCGTAAGTGTCGAGAAGTAGTGTGTGTCCAAGTGCTGCTTCTTCTCTGTACTCCAATTTCCAGCTCAAAACGCCTTGCGGCTTCCTCTAGTAAAGGTCCCATCCCAGTAGGTATCATTGTAATGAAGTAAACATGGTATAAAAAAGAAAGTATAATAAGAAAAGTCGTCTCTTGACCAAAGGGGGCCAAGAGGAAAAAGAATAAGAGACGATAAAGCCTCGTGTAGGACAAAGGGAGCTTTGCTCCCAGTTCTGGTCCTCGGCGGCTGGCAAATCCCGGCTTCGCCTTATGAGGTGGTCCTTGGCCGCTCTCATGCAGAAGAGAAGGTGAGGGTAGAAACTTGATGCTAGGGTGATCCATTGGCTCACTCAACGCACGCTACTACCCTTCAAAGACCAGCTATTGAAGGCTCTGTAGGAGCAGTCGTTGGATGAACCTAGATCAACAAGAAGTCCCATCCCTTCATCTGCATGACATCCCGCCAGTGGATGTGCGGCTGGGCCATCTCCGATGCCGAGGACCCGGGTGTGCTCACGCCCGAGAGGTTATCGTTCTGGAGCCACACCTCGTGAAGGAGGGTGGCCACACGTCCCATGGAGCCAAGCTTGGCCAGGTCACCCAGCTGTGCCAGGCGATCCTCAAAAAAGGCTCGGAATGTGCTGCCAGGGAGGCTGATGGAGCCGCCAACAAGGTAGACCCAGGCGAGGTTGCGGTCAAACCCGTTGGGGCCCGAGGGGATATGTTGAAGCACCGTTGTCAGCTTCTCAACCAGACCCATGGGAGAAGGCTGGCTGGGGCTGAAGCCAGGGACCAGGCCGCAAAGGAAGATTCGTGCGGCGATGCGGAAAGCCATGGTCATGTTCTTGGAAAGCTGCTTCGGTGAAAGGCTGCCGTTGGCATTGAAGGGCATCTTGGGGCCATCGTCTCCCATCTCAGTCAAGCTGATCTGCTCGCCAAGGGCAGACACGTGCTGGCAGAGAGTGAAGTCGTCCATGCCGTCCTTCTTGAGGGACTCCAGGCAGGCGATTTCAGAGATGAGATACATGACCCGATCGTCGCAGCCCATGAGCTCTCGTAGTCCTAGACTAGGGTTGATCTGGGAGAGGTGCTTCTCGCGGTAGGTATGGGCGAAGGTTGGCGATCGACCCTTCATGGTGGCGCCAAGGATGTCAATCCAAGAACTGAGCGTCATGTTGAAAGGGGTCTGCATCGCAGCCCTGGTAGGATCAGAGACGATCCCGGGAAGGTCGAGCTTCTGCACCAGGCTGATTGCGGCCTGGAAGTGCTGGTGCCAGGGGATGTCCAGCAGGCCGTCATCAAAGCGACCGACGACAGACTGGAAAAAGATGAGGCCCAGAGTCGCCTCGAGGATCTGCTGGTGATTCTCATCCTTCTTGAGCGCCTCACAGAGGGCCCAGATGGTGGCGTAGCGGTGGCGCATGATGTCGTTGTCAGTGTCCTCGGTAGCAACATTGGTCAGCGACTTGCGGTGTTGGGCGGCAACGCTGAGACAGCAGTGCAGGTAGGCGCTGTTGGATTGGAGGGCGGGTAGGATCAGGTCAGAGCTGACCGAGCCATGCTGATTGGACTCGAGGATTGGGAAGATGGTTGGCAGAACAAATTGGATGAAGTGATCTAGCAAGCGCTGGTCATTCTCCTCCAGTTCAATCTGGATGTGTCTCGAGTCCGTTGAGGGACCATGCGAGAAGTCGAAGAAGTTGCAGTTCAAGGTCTCCTCGGAGAGAGACTCCTTGCGCTCCTGGTAGACCTGTTCGGTCCATTCGCCATCGAGAGGACCGTTGGGCAGGATGGTGCCGGCAGGAGGGGGAGTGTGGTAAGTGCTGAAGGTAGAGATGTGTGATTCGCGAAGAGTTGGCACGTCATTGACAAACATCTGCCGCTCTGTCTTGACGTCAATCTCATACGGCGAGTAGCTGCCGAACATGAGCTCGGGGTGCATGGGGGCACCGAATCCATACTCGTTACCGCTAGGCGGGCTATTGAAGTTGAAGGCGGTAGAGAAGTGGGAGTCAATGGAGGCGGATCTTGTGCGGTCAAGAGGATCAGTGAAGGTGGCCGAGGTGGGGAGAGAGTGGGTGAGGCCGGGAGGTGAGCCGGTGACCGAGTTCTGGATGCTGTGCGTCGACTTCTCGGAGAGCTTCTTGCGCTTGATAATCATCTTGATGTCGTCCTTGTGCTTCCGGCGCATATCGTTGTTGCTCCACCACATGGGGCGCTTGTACTCGCACTGCAAGCCGAGATGCTTGCAGGCAGTGCAAGCGGGCGAGCCTTCATCGCACTTCTTGCGTCGCAATCTGCATGTGTAGCAGCCTGTATTCGAGCGAAATCGCCATCGTTAGCTTCGAGATCTCTAGAGTTGTGGTGTGGTGTGGGGAGGACGGGTGCCGGTGAGCTCCTCGTGTAAGTGAGGTGGTGGGCGCAACGAACCTGTTCTTGAGCGGCGATGCATCTGCGTCTTTGTCTTGGGTTTGCCATTGTTGGCTTTGGAGGCCGGCTTGGCCTTGGAAGACTGAGAAACAGCCATGTTGACTGTGTTTCCAGTAGCTCGCGACATGCCGTTGCGATGATCGGGGGGCAGCGTAGACATTTGTAGCCTGCGATGCTGGTCCGGACAGTATTAGGCGTGCTAGGGCCCAGGAGGGGGGTGAGACGGTCCGGGAGGGGCGTGGTACTGTGTGTACAGGTATCCACGGCACACTGTGATATAGTGTGGAGCTGTCTTGCGGGCTGGGCTGGGCTGGGCTGGGGGTCCAGAGCGAGGAGCGAAGAGCAAGGCCAAGAGGTTGGGTGCTGAAAAACTGGACCAGGGGAGTCCAGAGGCAGATGTCGAGTCGGGGTTGAATACTCCGTTTCGACAAGGGAAAATTAGATTAGTGTTATTGTGCTGATCAGGATCGATAAGATCTCTGAGCGAATTGTATGTTGTGTAAGTGGCACCAGGCCGATGTATTGTTCGTTTGTTCGTCTGTCTGTTTCGAAAATCGTTGAGATTATGCAATGAATGACTGGTTCCAAGCAAGTCCAGCTTGCCTTTCACGGGATATTGTAAAGGAGTCGGGAAGTGGGAGGGTTGGAGGAGGGCGGGTAAGGAGGAAGGGGATTGAAGGTGAGTCTTTGGCGACACTTGGGATCTCTGAACACAACGAAGAAGAAAGAGGGCAAAATTCAAAGGCGGCTGCTGGAGGGCTAAATCCTTATATTTTGGCCGCTTCTCTCGCGGCCCGTCACGAGCGATTCGATGATGGCTTCCCATCGACATGTTGCTATTTTTGCATCATGCACGACGAGCATGCCATGGCACGAGAGACAGCGACTGCGCTTAGAGAAGCCAATGAGGATGGGCCGGCAAAGATAGTCTCTCTACAGGCAGAGGGTACCCATCGGATCTCCACTCTAGGAATAGATGTGTAAAGAATTGGATAGGACGGGCAGGGGGGTTAACCAAAGAGGAAAGTCGCGCATGGTGCGCCCATCTGTCTGTCCGCCCGTGTCCGTGGGGATACCACGCAGCCACTCTGCTTGCATGGAGAGCTCAGAAGAGAGGGGGCTGGATCCTTTTGGGATCTAGCTCTTCACGGGAGGATATGCGAGGCGGCGAGCTTTGACTTTCTGATTTGAGGCCTTCCACTTCCCCTCCCCAGTCGAACTGCCCTGTAAGGCGGTTGAGCATCCGGTTGAATGCCTTGACGTTGCCTTCATCTTATCACTGCAATGCGAGGTTCCGGGGAAAACAGAACAGATTTGGTGGGCGAGGGCTCGCTGCAATAAGTCTGTATCTTGATGTTGTGGTCAGTAAATGTTGGAATACCTACTTGGTCAGATACCTGAACCGCTCGCGTCGAATCAATCATGCGGCAGTAACACCCACCATGCTGTCGACAGAGGAGCCCATCCAGCTACTGCACCTGCAGATGCGGAGATCCATCGGAAGGGGGAAGGACGAAAACGCCGCACATGGGTGTTGATCAGGATCAGGCGCTTGTTTCCATCCTCCATCGTGGCCCATAGCAGGGTCGTCCCATACTTAGACAGGCAGAGCGTGTACTGTGCCGACCGGAAAAGGTTATTCGATGGCCATTAAAATGGGATCATTAAACGGCTACGGCTAGCGCAGCCATGAGCCGTTTGAGTATTTCACGGTTTGCGAGTCACAGTTCACGCTCCACGTCTTAAAACTCAACGGAAATCCACAGCCGGGCTAGAACGTACTCGGGGTAAGTGCGTTAGGGACGCTCTAGGGCACAATGGACCAAGATTAGCATTGTCAAGGGCCGGTCGAGGACGTAGACGATTCTGGCGAATAACGAGGCCGAAGAGGCGGTCTGGCATCAGATTGGCCAACGGGACATCCCCGTGGTTGGCAGACCTGCAAGTGGCTGCCCGCAGCCGAGTCGAGAAGCCCCGGGAATGGCGTATCAAACTCATCAACACCAAGCATCCCATCCAGAATTCTGCGGGAATGGTTAGGGATACATGCGCTGTGTACTAGGGGCCGGGGGTGCAGACGGTGACGTCTGTCGATGAGGAGCGGCGCGGGGGTGGTTGTGGGTCATGAAGGATATTATGTTCTTCGAGGTCACGAGCGTTGAGCATGACCTTGTATTGGAGCGCTCTGGAGATGAAGAACTGGGTCGAAGCCCGAGTAATGGGCTGAGAGTTTGCAGTGACAAACTGCTCAAGGTATCCATGAATCTCTGGTCCGACTGGCGGTCATCAACCAGGCTCTGTTGGAGTGAGAAGCAAGATGCTGGCGCGAGACGGCATCTGGACTCTGCAACTACCCGGCGGTACTACGTAGGTTAACAGACAGAACAAAGGTGCCCAAGCATGATGCGGTGCGGTGCGGTACGCGGCATTCTGCTGTGAGCCGCAGCGAGGAGCGAGGTACCGAGTCCGTCGTGGCATGGTATGGCATCGCGGGACGGGCTTTTTGCAGAGTCAAAAAGGCCGTGGCTGTAGGGTTTGTGCGCATCTCTGGCGCCAGGTGTAATCTGCTTGGCTCTTCGCGGGCAAAGGTCGGTCTGCTGGACAGGCCCCGAGCCATGTAGTGTCGTTGAAAAAAGAGCGCTTCTGGCCCGTGATTCGACGACTGAGGTGTGACGAAACGTTGGCTCGTGCATAAATTATGGGCCACGCGGGACCAACCGATGAGTAGTGCCTGTCGCGGGGCAGGGGTTGGCGGCCAAGCTCGGCCAAGATGGTGTTAGCGCGATTTGGGGCGCTTGATTGCAAACCCCGGCCCGAGATCAAGATTGGCCTGTTGCTGCACGCGAGCCGCAGATGGCTTGACAAGGGCCTGGGGTAGCTCTGGCCAATGAGGGTGCTGGACTCGACTGCCTCTGGGGTCTTGTTCTAGGGCCTTTCCAGGATTGCCCTGGTGGGGAGTAAACAAACCGAGCGGGGCAAGGAATACTCCGTACTAACAGCGTCAACCCTGAAGTGATCTGATGAGCGGGCAATGACGGGCAATGACAGGCACCCGACAGCGAAAAGCCCAAGACTTACATATCGATAGTGTCGACGGGACCAAGAAAACCCGCTGTTGTTGGTTGTGAATGTCGTTGCTGAGGCTGTCGCCGAGGCTGTTTGTTCAAATCAAGATCTGATCTTCATTGCTGTTGCTCGTGGTGGTGGAGGAGGCTGGGCCACAGTCGATCATGGTTTGCCCACCCGCCAGATCCCCCAAATTCTGCGCCCCGAGTCGGTTTAGCGCTGCTGCTGCTGCTGCTCAAGGTAAACTCACCCATCCATCCCAAGTCTCCTACACCAACCATCACGGCGACAGATAGCATGTAGAGCCAGACCATTGAAGGTAAAGCCAGACGGCACCTCGCTGCCAACAAGGAAGCCCACCTGTTATCAAATGTCTGTCATGTCTTCCCTTTCCTGCGACCCCATGAGTCGCTTACGACTCATGCCTACGTAGTTCACAAACTTACTGCATCAACCATACATGCATATGTACCTACCACTATTCACCCCTACTTCCTATCCTCAAAGTCTATGTGAAAGAACCGAACTGTTTCATCTCCAGATATCCTCTCAGCCATGATCTCACATCGGCCGCCTCCTACAAACCTACAGCATATATCGTGTCAGGAAGTCCATGTCGAACTCAATAGCTTCACGGCTTCCAAGGCGAGCTCAAAGCCAAGTCTGGCCTAGTCAAGTCACCCATGGCTCACCCGCCAATGCGAGTCATTGTCCCCCGCTGTATCCGTAAAAGCACTAAAAACTTACCGGCCGCCTCCGGTTGTTCATCGTCTTCACCTCTGCCTCTGCCCGTCCCGTGTCATCCCTGATCCCTGAGCCAAGACTCAAAAAGAGCCACCATAATTGCCGTTGCCCATTTAGCCTCTCATGTCACCTTCGGATCCGTCTCCGTCCTGGCCGGAGACTTTGTCCCTCACCATCTAGCCCCCCTCTTCGCTGCACAATCTGGGCTAAATTGTCAACCTCGTCTGCCCCGGCGCTTAGGCATGTTTGGTCGGGTATGCACATGACCACCCGAGCGCTAACATGTCCCATCACATTTCATCACATCCCCAAAGCTCACCTCGACATCTATTTTTAATTTTGCCCACATTCCTTGCTCAATATCGACCTAATTTGGTCTTAGTCACTACCTTGAACGGCCAAAATGCTTTTCGACTTGGGCTAATTATGGAAAATAGTTACTGGCAAGGTTTCTCTTCCATGGTGCCGCTACAGTTTGTCCTCGGCCTTCTTCAGCTCCCCTTCTCCGATACCCCTGCCCCGGTTGATATGGGGATTCTTCCGTCAGCTTGCCCTAACCTTCCCGCTGATCTTACCATCCTCCGAACGCCGAAGCCTCCGTTTCCTTTCAGGGACACACTGATCGCCTCGTGCAGTGATCTGCGAGCAGCGTGTTGAAAGAGTTCGATCTGCGACCACGAGCCGGTCGTAGTGTCAGTGCCATTTGACTCTCAAAAGCCCACCTTGAGGTCACGTGTTGGTACGAGTATCTCATGAAAATCATTCGCGGCTCATTCACGGTGTTACCTATCGTGGTCAGAGTTTGGCACCGTCCTTCCCAGACACCATCTCAAGCGAGGTCGCGAACCCCCCGGCCGTCCTTCATCATCACAAGTCCAGATAGAGTGCTATCACACTCTGAGCTCACCCTCCATCACGACGCGACTCATCATCTCGAGGTGCCAGGATGAAGGGCCAATTCGCGACTGACCAGCAAGTGTGGTAAGTGTCCGTTCGCGACGTCTTAAACGGTCTAGCCCTGAGTGGCGCGGTAACGTTGGGATGTGATATCGAAATCATGCTCATGTCGGGGCCGGCGGCCAAGAAACCTTCTCATCCCGCGTCTTGAATTGAGTTTGGTGCCTTGAGTTGTCGATCCCACTTACCCACCACCGCTTACATGGGCGTGGGAGCGGCCGTTGAAGGGTCCTGGATGGAGCTTCTCTCTCCTCCTTCGTGGGCCGGCCCAAACCTTGACGGAAGGCTAAAACCCCGATCCAAGGGTCCTCAAAACTTGATCTCCAGCCCGGTCAATGAAGCCAGATGATGAATTGCTTGGAAAGGCGAGGCGAGGCAAAGGCTTGATGAGTATTCGACCGCTTAATGAAAGCTCTGGCCAAGCGGAAAAGCGGAATCGCATGATTATCCAAGCTCAGTGAAAGCTGAAGCTAGATCGAGGCGATAGCTGACTAGGTCCCTTGCTCATCTGTCATGGTCGAAAAGCCAGAATGCAACGCACCAAAAGCCTCCGTCGATTGCCAAGAGCCATCAGATAAGCCTAGTAAAGAGGCCGCTGCAATGCACGGATAAGATAGTGGATCGCGCGCTTGAGCGAGTGCTTGTCCGGGTAACGAGCTCATCGTTCGTAAGCATCCACGTTTATCCCTCCTATCCACCGCCCAGCCTCCCATGCACCTTTTGCAAACTTGTTTCGTTGCTCTGTCTCGATGGGGAATTCGTTAGACATGGCTCCGCTGCTCAAGCACCGAGGATCCAGAGGTTCGTCAGTAAATGCGGCCTGCGAATCAATCACCTACAATGAGATGAGCAGGTCGCATTAGTCGGTCATCATGTGAGGCTATGTAGCAGCGAGTTCTGGCCAAGTTATTGGTGTGTACGAGAGGCCTGGATTTGCTTTGCAACCCGTTGATGGTCGACAGACAGGGCGAGAGAAGTGGGTGGAGAAGGTGAAGGATGTAGAGGGCTGGGCGGATTGGTGAGAGGCCAGGGGCCAAATAACTGAAGGGAGGACGGGACAGCCATGGTCACGCACTGTGATGTGATTCTGGGGAGTGCATTAAAGATGAGAAACGATTTCTTAGAGGTGACACTCCCCGACTGCCGTATTCGTACCACCCTAGCCAGGAATGGCGATCACGTCGACCAGCTTGTCGAGGTTTGGGTACGGAGCACACAATCG
The DNA here is from genome assembly GCA_014899095.1 of Fusarium buxicola. NCBI lineage: Eukaryota > Fungi > Ascomycota > Sordariomycetes > Hypocreales > Nectriaceae > Fusarium > Fusarium buxicola. The sequence continues at coordinate 3,723 of JAAVUK010000087.1, read as the reverse complement.
ATTGAATTGTGAGAAAGATTCGGATAAGTCGGAAAACCTCGGTCGATTTCTTTTCGAGACTTGATCACCTACGTCTAAGCCTTGTCGTCAAGTATCTCGAGGAGCAACTACCCGTTACCGTGTCATGGGGGCTGGCCATCTTCATCCGTAAGCAATGCTTGTTCGCCAGCTTGATCGTCGGCCTTGCTTCGTCGCCGCCCGATCATCCAGCAAAACCTGCGGCCTTTATTAGGGCGGTACTCAAGGTGAGACACCATGAGCCATGAGAACGGCTTTGAGACACAGCTGATCCTTCTAGAGTGTTTGGCTGGTTGGCGTGTTTCGGTGCCTCGAGTCCACAGTAGGTAGCTATCGTCGTCACAACGATGAATGAGGCGCCGCCGCCGTCGCGCGGGCGGAACAGTCGGTGAAGATCCGCAAAGACAGATCCGGCCGTCAAAGCCGTGGTCTGATGTTAAATGCAAGGCATTTGCTCTGGAGGCTGGACGGGCATGCGAAGCAAAGCGGGAACGAGGCATTAGTGAACGACGGCGAAAGAAGCCACTGCTCGGCGCCTCGCTTACCAGCTCCACGTTTGTTTCCTTCTCCGAGGCAGATCAGGGATCTGGACTGGGCTGGCAGTTGTCACGTCTAGAGCGAAAGGCTGAACATGGGAAGAAATCGCATCATACAGGGGTTTATTGCGAAGATCGAGTGAAAGGGCCAGTGCAAGACCGGGGATCCTAGAAGAGTGGCTAGGGCGGGATCGGATACCCCCGCAGGATTGCGATTGACGGACGTTGGGCCAATCGGTGACTCCAGACAAGAATTTGAACGGCTATTGGGTCGTGAGTAAATTGTTCATCATGGCTTCGAATCCTGCCTGGATGCGTCTCGATAGCACGTTGCCTCGAGCCATCCCCTCGTCCACGAGGCGAGGTACGTCGAGACGTTTGAGGTTCTAAGTTGTCGATATCAGGAAGGACTGATAACTAGTTCAAGACCTGGTAGCCAATGATCCAAGACATGTGTTCCTTGGCTGTATCTGTATGAGATGTCAAAGCCCGGAGACCCTGAAGTTGTTGTTCGTGTCAACCTTACCCTACAGATTGACAGACGTAAGGCGTTGGTGAGGATAGAAAGACCTGTGCTGGTGATACTCTACAGTTTCCCGTGCACTGTACCACCAAAAAGTCCACCCCTCACTGATAGCCTAGGGCAGTGTGACACCTCATCTGCCGTGACTGTGCTACACAGGGTAAGTTCAGTCCGATACCAAGATGCATTTTGTGCAACACAGGGAATCTCAACCTCTAACCCCGCAACTTGAGATCTCACATTATTTGATGTTGGAATTAATACAGGTCGCGTTGCATTGCATGTCAGCCCAGGCACGGAAATATGCATTTTTGCGTGCTGGGGTACCACGACGGACATCAATTGTATCGACTCTACGGGGTAGATCACCATTGTAACACATCCATTAGAGAAAGGCCGGTTCGTGGAGTGCCTATCGCATATCCCCATTCAACTTTGGTCGAATTCGAAGCTCCCGTGGAAGTCAACCAACCACAACCAGCAGCCACTCACCCTCACTCGCCTGCGCCGTTCATTTCTCCTCAATTTCCACGCATGAATACGGTATCCTGCGTTATCACAGATTAAGCTGACAAGCTCGAGCTGTTTGCCTGCCAACAAGACATGGAACTTACAGCGAGCTACAGCCAGTTTCACCGAGCTAGTCCAGCCCTAGTGTGATCAAGAGTGCGCAAGCTCCAGATCCCAACCTGCACTGCATCACCCCACCCTAGCCTCGCTGTGTCGGAGGCGAGGATTGACAAGGTGCGGTATCCATTACGGAGTAGTTGTCACCGCCCTCTCAACGGCAATTCTGGCACAGGCTACGGATTTGCAAGGCGCACTGCTCATGTGAGCGCACTTGGCCGCGGCCGCCTCGGTCACATGAGGGATAAGACGGAGAACAGGATCTGACCGCCGGAGATGAGCAATGCTGGCAACGCTATTTGAGAGGCAAATTCCAGACTGGAGCCAGCAAGGCCCAGTCGAGGCTTGGATGAAGCGAAAGAAGAAGGCGCAACCAGATCCAACCAAGCGATACCGTTTTTACCCGCTTGAATGTTGCGACAGTACGGAGTAGAGATCACGGAGGATATGTAAGGTATGTAGGGCCTGGAAGAGAGGCAAGCAAACAAGAGAAGAGCCGGTCCGTCCCACTAGCCCGCCCGTGTCAGTCTCCCGTTTCTTAGCCCTCAATTCGTGGAGGAGATGGTCATTGATCACCGCGATTGGTCCTCGAATGGAAGAGAGCCAAGAGTGGTGCCCATCTTGGCAAATATTCTCCTCCGACGCATTGCCAGAAGAGGCAATCGGAATTGAGGGGGAGGTGGTGGGTGGGCCGAGGAAGAAGAATCTGACAGGGACTCTTGCAGGGACTCTTGCAGGGGCTCCCGCAGCCTCTGAAGGGCCTCACAGTATCCGTTGATTGATGGTGGGGGCCGTCACCTTGACGGATCAGGGACGCACATGAGAACTCTGGCGAGCACACCACCGAGTAGAAGCCGCGGGGCCACAGCCGAGAGAACTTACGATCCATCTGGTCTTCGCCTGTCGCGTGTCGGCATATGCCCAACACCTACATACGTATCTGGCCGGGTTCGGGAGACCAGGTGCCCGAAGGAAGAGATTATCATTCCTGGCCCTCCCGCGAATCTAGCATCTTGAGGACCAACAATCGACGTTGGAGCTGGATACCGAGGCGTGGCGGAGGCTGGGACCTGGGGCTGGAGCTCAAGCTCACGGCACGAATTCTGGAGATGTAACTTATATGTGAAACTCTGGGGCTAGGATGCCACGACTCCACGACTCCACGAGTGACTCAACGTTTACACAGAGTTCCAGTTGAAACGGCTTCCGGTCCCACAGCCGTAGAGCCGGGGCGGCAAAACGTGCGCCTGTCCAGTCTCTGGGATAGAGGTGATGGGCTACTCGTGCACAAAGACCAACTGTGTGCGAGAGTTCACGGCCGTTGAAGCTTTGTTCCTGGAACGAGCTGCGATGCAAGAGTAAACTTTCGGAAACAGACTCACAGTTGCAGAGTCCCACGCCCTAGGCTCACCCTGTGCACACACATTCACAGATGGATGTTCTCCACTGTCACCCAAGTCACATGGCTAGCTCGATGTTGGAGGAACGCAAAAGTGCTACGTTCCACTGTTCCACAACAGTGCCTACGCAGGGGAACAACATGCTCAACCAGAAATCAATTGATGCTCAAGATGTCCACGTCGACGGCAAATGCGCCAACAACTCATACTTCGCGCATGGCAATGTGCGAGCTCGGAAATAAACGCACATGATAACTCCATATAGTATGGATACAGTACATCTCATGTGGGCGTGGAGAAAGATGGGAAAAATTGCCCCATGCCCTTTTACATATTTTCTCTCTTTACTCCGTGCTCTGCATGCAGGTGATGGGATGGGATGGGCCTTGTCCCGGGCTGGATGCCGAAGATGCGTGGTCCGTGAGGACCCTGTCGCTGCAGAGAGAAGAGCTATGAGCATCCAAGATCAGGACATGGGCCATGACCCTACTATGCAAAGGCTTTTACAGACAGGAATGGAGAAAAAGGAACAAGTTGTAATTGAAAGTGGCGAGAGCGGAAAAGAGATAGATCAGATACTTGGGTTGCCAGGGGCATCCATCACCATCACCACCACCAC